>DWTT01000522.1:0-15119 GCA_018250895.1 Carterocephalus mandan
ACATGCGTTTTGTCGATAAATTAAGAATATATTAATATATAAATAAATGTATCACATTTGTGAATCATGTACTCATATATTCCTACTAGTTGTTCTGCTTCACACGGTGCGAGCGCTACAGGGGCGAGCGTGTGCGTCGTCAGCTCTCCTCTCTGTACGCTCGCTGTCTTCTTTTTTGATGTTCGCCCGTCGGTTGCGCCCCACTTGTATCTATTAGGTTGTGTAGGTTTTCGACGAGCGATGTAAAAATTTAATGTTTGTAGTCGTATTTTGGCGCGCTGTATATTACATTGAAAATGTCATTTATAAAAACGTACGTAACTTGTCCTCAAATTATTATCTCCATCCACTTTCGAACAATAAATTCTGTGAATCTGTAAATTTAGTCAAGTCCTATTCATGTTAGCGTGTGAAGGGTACTGCCCTTCGATTAGCCTGGATTGGGTAAACATAATAATATCAGATTATATATATACCATAGTACGAGCGAGCGTATCCCGTGTTGTATTAGGGACGCCCGAGCGTCGTCGTAGCTCACCTAATGTATATTCCATCCTCTTAGTTAAGTAACTGTCGGTAAGTACACTTACGTGAGTACACAAATAGAAGTATCGTCTTGTTATTACTAGAGTTTGTAAGGAGTTCACTTCAGCGTACATCGTAGCCGCCACTTGCCTCCATTCCTTAACACGATGGTGTATATTTTGCATTTAATCTTAAAACATTTAAGGTAAATAAAAAATAAAAAAAGTCAAATATTCAGTAATCGTTTCAATGCGTGCACTCGATAATTTATTGCCAATTTTTATTAGCTGATAACTTGTAAGGCTCGACTGAAGTCACGCGCACGTACTCCCACAGCTCATCCGAATATTGAACGCTTTTAGACTGTCGTACTTAATACATTCCATGTTTATTCGTTCACATTTTCAGTATGTAGTAGTATTTTACTATCATAAGTTAGATTTTTATAGTTGATGCGACTTGTTTTTGCATTTGTGACTTATACATATTAGAGCAGTACGTAAGAATCGGGCCACGACTAGACAAGCTCAACGCGTAGTCGAAACGAACTATGGAACTTATTGAATTAAAAGTGTTTTCAAAATATGTAGGATGTGTCTTTGAAACTCTCGATGTGCTTTTGTCCAGTAGTTGGTAGAGGAGGGAAGAACTATAGGAAGTACAGCTGTCGAGCCGGGACTAGGCCTCCTGTGTTAGGCGGGTAGCGACCGTAATGCAGCGTCTCTAGGTCCTAATTTAATTTATAGAAGTTAAGCTGACCATGTGCTGTGCTTTTGTTTTAAACAGTAGTTTATAGGTAAATGAAATTATTTGTTTTATAATATTTTATTATCATTATTGTTTTAATGTAATCTTGTAGAATTTGTATTTATTTCAGTCGATCCGACAATTGTACGGTCATAGAAAATCAGAGCTGAAAAGTATTTCCATCGTTAGGAAATATAAATGAATAATTTTGTGACACATAAAAGGAATGGTGATTCTATTTCTTATCTGAGATCATTTTGAAGTTTAGACTAATTTTGCAGCTTGTTGCCCTTTAGTGACCGCTATTAAATTAATGAAATTACTAAGTGGTGGTGGTGGAGCATGGTAGTTTTACCACATTTTAGTGTACTTTTGATAAAATTAGTGACTGAACATTTTGCACAAATTGCCACCCAATGGAGTACCGAGGATGTCGGTGTACTCTTCAGGAATAAGTGACAAATTCTATTGTTACGATGAGAATACTTTTTGAGCGGATTTTGTATATCCGTGCAATTGTACGAAGAGTCAATCGATTAAAATTGGAGCTTATAAACTATGCATAATTTTTATTTTGTGTAATTATAACAAACTGTTCGTTTTAGCATAGAAAAGGTTGCATAAATTGTGTTGCCAGTTGTAATAATTGTGTAATATAAAAACTAGATCACAAATCAAATGTATTTCTATTTGTTTTATTGTGATAAGCGGTCGCAGCACGGCGACTACAGTAGCATAGACAGTTGCATCTTCATTTGTAATCATAATAAATAAAGAGATTTTAATATTTAAAAACAAGAATAGTTCACTTCTAGTGGAAATATTTTTGCCAAGTAGCAAATTCGAGTCAACCATTGCTGTCATTATCAATAAATGTAATATAAAATATTATTTTGTTTTCTTTATAATTATGTATTATTCCCAATATCTATTCATTAGTTAGTGCACGAATACATAACATTTTAGTAGATTGTATTGTAGACCCTTAGATAGAAATGAAAAGTCGTTCTTGTAGCAAGTTAACAATATAAATTCTGATGTTAAACAACAAGCAATACACAAATTCACCACAACGCGGACCTTTACACAACATTTAAAGCCTCATTACTATTACAGTACAGGTTGTACTGTCGTAATCGATATAAACAACAAACTATTTTTGTAACAGTATTTGAAACGAAAGGTACATTAAATAAGGGCCCGTTGACGCAATCGGTAGTGACCCTGCCTGTTGCGCCAGGGGTCGTGGGTTCGAATCCCACTCAGGACAAACATTCGTGTGACGATCACTTGTGTTTGTTCTGTGTCTTGATGTTAATATTATCTATTTAAGTATGTATTTAAAAATATATATGTATGTATATCAGTCTCTGACAACCATAGTACAGGCTCGCACCTAATTTGGGGTCTGATGGCCGTGTGTGAGAATGTTCACGATATTTAATATTATTATTTATTACTTCATAATATCATGCAAGACCTGTAGGTAGATAATTTTTTTATAAGGAAGTCCTACATGCGTATTTGTTCTTCATATTGCTTGAAAGGCGTATGTCTAGCTATATGCACTTGGTGAGCGGTATCCTCGTCCTAAGGAGATCGCACACTGTCGAATGATTGTACAGAATGACTTGTGTTTCTACGTCTAAAAATACTAAGAACAAGATAGAGCTATCTATATTTTTTGTGGAATTAATATATTTAGTTATATAAAATTAAATATTTTTAATACTTTTCCTTTTTATTTAAAGTAGCGTCCATGGCCCAATGGCTCGCATCGATTCAATGTGATCGAAAGAGATGAGCAACGACGGGCGCGGTCAGTTTGTGGATGGTTGATACTCAGTGGCATTCATTTCATGGGCACTACAATGCCTCGGAGGGCTCGTTAAGCCGTCGGTCCCAGTTGTTTTCAAAGGTGAAAACAGTCGTCAAGCCTTGTCGAAGTCATTCGGGTGGCTTGAGAACATTCAGAACTTTTAAACATGTGTAAGTATTCCAAGTCTTATTATTATTAGAAAACTCTAATATCAATGTCCACAAAAGTACCTAAATTATTTTGTGAACTAACTACGATGTTAGTTTTATGTTTCTAACAGACCGAATCAGTAGACAGCGGGTTTCCATGTATGTAGTATAAATATAAAACTTATTTGCTCGTAAAATGCAAAATTGCCAAGACATTTGAATAAAGTATTGTGGTGTCCCATCCAATACGATCGCAATTTACGTAACCCTCTATGGTACTGGTACCAGTGGTACCATTATATAATCAAACTATATTCCGTCGAATATCTTCATACAGCTGTAGCCTTCGCCAAGCCGAGTTAGGACTAAAACAGCTTGATGGGAGTATTATGTTGGGTTGCTTAAACGAACGAACTACTAAATACACAAACACACGCGATTAAAGGGTTAGTAAATGTTTCAACGCTATGTCAACTTTACAACTAAACCTTTTCTCACAAAATCCATCCATCCATCAATCAGCCTTATACAGCCCACTGCTGGACATAGGACTCCCTCGATCGACGCCACACCTCCCGATCCTGTACCCTAGAGGACTGTTGGATTCAGAAATCCAGCAGTTTCCCGCTGTCTTCTTCAGGTCGTCAGTCCACCTCGCCGGAAGGCGGCCAATACTCCTTTCTGAGTCGTGGTCTTCACTCGACGTGTCCTGCCCATCGCCACTTCAGTTCGCTAACTCTTCGAGATATGTCGATTACTTTTGTTCGTCTACGGATTTCATCATTTTCTACAAAGCCGGTCACGTAGCAAAATACCGAACATAGCTCTCTTCATATATATAACTCGATATCGCCTAAAGTGGCGGGTAATACAATATTATTATGCCTTTCCACCGTCGATATAGCGATCTGAGCGATTTTGAGCTTGCGAATTTTCTGAAGTATAGCCTTTTTCAATCTTTGTGGAATTGCCCGTGTCGTACAGAGAAGCGTCCTACTCTCTTTGAAACCTGCGTGTATACGTTCCACAAACCGATTTCTCAGCGTTCCTCGCTGGATAGTTGGAGCTCTTTTGCCTTCGACTCCAAAATTCCTTTAGCCCTAATTTGGATTGACTACTTTTGCAATAGTGTAAGTACCTACTCGTACATGCCACCAACGACGAATCGAACGAAAGAATTCTTGGAGTAGAGTGTAGTGAAATTTTGTTTAGTAGTTTCAAATACATTTAATACCTATAGGGTAATGGACGGATCATATTGAACGACGTGATGTCTGCACGATATGCGTATATCACTGCCATTTTCGTATTCCATGTATATTCTTACATAGACGGGTACGATTTACCCAAAGAGATTTAACTTTTTGAGTGCTGGTTTTCGCATACGATATCTATAAAAACTAATGCTTCAGGAAATAAAAAGGCTAGTATTCCATAGGTTGCGGGCGCGCGGGTAGCGACAGTTGACCTTATTCGCGACGTCGCGAGTGTCATCTCTCCGCCGCGGGGCGGCGCGCCGCCCGCCTGGCACGAGCCTGTGCGTAGCGGCACGGTCAGCATACGTTATTTATTTTAAAATATTACCTAAATCAAAATCTTTCAACTTTACTAACCAATCAGATAAAAAAAATATCTAAAATAAAATCTGCATGATTTAGCCATATTATTATTGCAAAGGTACAGTGTTGACAAAAAGTAGTATCATGTAAGTATCTACTCACCTAATAATAACTGCCCTGGGAAAAGCTGAGCTCTTGAGGGTATTGGAAACAATCTATCTAACAACTAAGTAAGGCGAGGGCTTACATCTCTAGAAAATGGACATTAATTTTTAAGTGAAAAGAAGTGTAAACTACACATGTGAAGGCAAGAAGCAAGATTAAATATATGTTTTAGGTTATGATGTCAAGCTTGGTAAACAACAACCTCTGTGTGAGTAAATTTCAACAGTCCTATCCACGAGTAGAAGAAAATTCAATTCTAGTATTCTGCTGACTGTACTTTATAATCTATTTTTGTAAGCAAAGTTGATAGCTCGTTACAAAGGAGACATCGTTCCATAATGGCCCGCTATGGGACTCGCGTGACTTGCCGTTTGCCCGCCGGTACCTCGGCACTTCTTCGATAAGCCTTCGACTGGTGACTCGCTAACTCGCTAGTTGCACATTCCTTCACAATGCTCTCCTAATTCCCTTCACAATGGACCAACCGGGTCCTTCGTCATCGAACCAAGACCCTCGGTTTGACTTCATCGGGTCCTACGTAGTAAAATCTCTTAAATTAAAGCCAGAGAAATGGATGAGAGTGCTAAGTATAGAGGAGCATCGGTCCACGCTGAGAGACTTTGTGGACAAGCCATATCCCATCATCCTAGTCATAGTCCTGACCCATGCCGCCCAACTAGTTCCAGTCGTATCCTTCCCTTGTTACTTGAAGAATAAAGCTGTATACTTCGTTAAGAAGAAGCCCGATGTCGTCCCGAAAGAGAACTGCGCTAACATGGTTATATTTGGTAAGTTTCGTACATGTCCATATTGCAACACACTTTTTTTACAGGCAGTTATTATAGAAAAGAAAATGTATTGGTCTGAAATCCATTCAGAGCCCCATTTCTGCGCTTGAGTCACTCTCATCTCCTAAAACTTTACCTACTCGTAGTTGTCACTAGCTGTCATAAATCTCAATTTTTATCTCAGGTGACTTGGCACCGAAACTAATTGATGAATTGGCCGCACTCGTGGATGAAGTGTTTGTTCCCTTGCTGTCGAACCCTTTGAATCACGAAGGCTGGCCGCTGGTCGTCTCCCAAGACATCTTGAAACAAATCCATAACCTTAAAAGTACTGTTTATGAGGTAAGTTCCTATATTTAGGAATTAAGGTAAGACTAGGAGTTATAGGTAGCAACTGCTCTTAAAGACTACAATGGTTTCTTGGACTAGTATCTCGGAATCGGGCATTAAGCTCACCTCACATATTGCATGGGACCAAAACTTAACTGAAGAAAATATGGCGTATACGATACCTCTGTCTATCCTTAGGGAAAATACAGAATAAACAATGAAATCTGTTAAAGGTTAAAGGGAAAGTGAACGGCCAAACGGTTCTCCCGATGCCGGTGGGAGTGGAACTCGTTCACGAAGCAGAAAAGGAAGTGCTGAAGGGTGTAGAGGTGGATCTGTACCTGAAGAGCGCTATCGAGGGTGTCGTCATCAAGTGGGCGCAGCAGATCAATGACGTTATGATGGAGGACTCCTCGCAGGCCTTCGATAACGGGCAGAACCCCTTGCCCAGTGTCGGTCAGAATATTGTACATTTTTTTTAATTCTAACTCTTTTAACTTAAAACTATTAGGTGCATTCAGCACCACTGGCGCCATGACGCTTATTACGCAGGTAGTATTGGATGTTGATAGAAACATTAGGAACGTTATGAGGATACCTAGGAGTAGAAGCGGCAGCTTTGAAGACTAAGCAGGACGCTCTTAAATAAGTACAAGTATTGAACAACCTTAATAAAATGTTTTGAATAAAATATATCATATTATGTATTAATTAAGCCAAGCTTACCTATTACATTACCGACTTTGATTGTTGCATAGTGACGCTGGGACGTGTTTCCGTGTGATTAACATTAACATTATAAAAAAAACAGAAATCATTTGAAATTTTTTAAATGAACTGTTTCTAAACTGTGTACCGAAATTACGATTTTTTTTATAATACAGTAGTAAAGTATTTATTGACGTTTATAAATTGATACAATGTAGAAAATTTGGTATGTAAATGCTTATCGTAAGGTAGGTACATTGTTACAGAACTGGCATTTTGGAAATCCAGATTGAACAACTTGAATTATATATACGATCAACTTCGCACTGAACGGGTGCGGTGTATGGCGGTAATATTGGAAAAAACCACTTCTGCATACTATCCTTGCTTCAGTCGTCTGTTCAAAAACATTGTTTCAGGTAAATGGTACATTAACAAAGATGATTTTCTTTACTTACGAATAATTACTTATATAATTACTGAAGAATAAATAAATAAATAATGAAAAATGAGAGCATCATTTTTCATTAGAAGAATAAATAAGAATAATAAGAAGAATAAATAAATAAATAATGAAAAATGAGAGCATCATTTTTCATTATTTATTTATTTATTCTTTATTACACCAAAAAACTTATGGTACAAAAGGCAAACTTAATGCTAAAATCCAGTAAGTATACAAATTTGAATGCGTGCATTTATTTTATACATGATATCCATAGATAGATTAATTCTTGATTGATCCTAATAATTACAGAATTTAATAATGAGTCGGTACTTTCTATGTTCCTTATGATTAACGTAGCTTATATAAGGATATTGTTATATGTAACTAAAATGACTCTTATTGCAGCTTTGGCAGAAGCACGGGAAATCGACTTGTATTTGAGGACACTCGAAAAACACTTTCAACTTTTTGAAGACACAGATTTCACAGAATGTCAACCATTATTTCGTCCTTTATTTCATGTTATTTGCATGATTTGGCGAGATTCCAAATATTATTGCAGCTCGTCGAAGCTTATGGTTATGATAAAACAAATTTGTAATTTGCTCATTTACCAGGTAACAAGAGTAACAAAAAGTTAAGTAAATAAGTTTCAATAAAATGTAAAAGAAAATCATAATATTCATTTTACGTATTTCAGGCAAAGAAATGTTTAGACCCAAGTACACTGTTTCATAGTGATATTGATGAGGCGTGGCAAAGAATCCAACTAACAATAGACATATTAAAGAAGTTTCGCCAAACATTTGACTATTTTAAAGAGAATCTGCCTAAATACTTCGTCGATAGAATTGTTATACCATGGACATTTCATCCAAATGTAGTTTTTGAAAGAATGCATAAATTTCTCGGAAGGTTGAACACAATACAATGGTTCTTTAAAACAGTTTTAGAATTTCAAAAGTTAGAAAAAATTGAAATTGGTGGTATGAAAGGTAGAGTTCTAGGAGGTCAGATAAGAGACATTTCTGCGGAGTTTGACTCATATTTTCATGCATTCGCTTCAAAATCTTACGATGTTTTGGACCCTGACGATGAAACATTTAATGAAGATTTTAAAGAGTTTCAAGATAATATTATCGATCTCGACTTAAAACTGTCTACTGTACTTGTTGAATCTTTTGATAATTGCTCTACTTTAGAAGCAATATTCAAGGTATTTTACGTATATCAGTCGCTGCGACTTTAATTTTTAAAAAATGTGTCAAATAATCACAATGATCATGACTTGTTTTAGTTAATAGACATTGTGGGCTCAATTTTGGAGAGGCCACTGATTAGAACTGAGTTTACAGCCAAGTACTGTGAAATAATTGTTATGCTTCGAGACGAAATTTCCATTTGCGAAGTAAGTTACAAAAATATGCTAGATAAATAAGTTTTATTCAAATTGATATTTAATAAGTAGTAAGCTAATGAATCAAGCTAAGGAGTACGATATTTTCTTACAGGATTTATTTAGCGAGCAAAGTCACCGTTACGAAAAATATGGACACATGGAAGTAGATGCCTTCCTTCCACCAATCGCAGGCGGCTTGCTCTACATGACTACGCTAGCTACAAGGATCTCTAAGCCTATAGCTAGCTTTCGCAGTTTGCCGCACCCGTAAGTGAGCTGGGTGGGGCAAATTGCGAAAGCTGATTATTTGCTTGCATTCTTCTGTAGAATTTATTGTTTGGGCCAATATGGGTACAATTTTAGCTAATATAATTGTTTTCATGGTAGTATCGGTAGATTAATAAATTATTAGAAATGCAACATTTAGAAGTCAATATCGCAAAATGTTATATTTACACCAAAAACATAACACTGCACGCATTCTGTTGATTACGTATGTATGCATTTGAAGTTTAAAATCACTTAAACATATTTTTGAACAGGATTAAAGAATCGGATGAAGCAGTTGAAATATTTGCACGATATGAGAAGCTAATTAACGATATATACGAATTTAAGAAAAATTACTTTGAAGGTTGGGCTAACAATGTCCCGAAATTAATTGAAGATAAAACAAATAACACCATATTGTCCAGACAAGGAACAGATCTTGTTTTGAATTTTAGTCCAGAGGTGAGTCAATATACGTTTAATACGGCTGCCTATCTTTGACATATGACCTTGCGGAATTAAACTTATTTTATTTTTGATACTGCAATATCCCAATAAATAATTTACTGTCTTTTAGCTTTTAAATTTAATGAAAGAAGTTCACCATTTACGTAATAACCCCGATGTACAACATTTATTGCCAAATGAAAGCAAAGAGTTGTTCGAAAAGCAAGAAGTTTTTAGACAGTACAGAATTAATCTCGGCATAACAATTGATTGGTACAATCAAATAAGGAAAAACAGCCAAAAAGTTGAGTTTGATTTAGTTGAAGATGAAATTAAAGCAATAGACCACAGGATTGATATGGCACGAAATGAGCTAAATTGGAATTCGCAAGGTGAGTTGTGAAGTGAAAAATTTCTAGTTAGAAAGTCTTAGTCTAGTTAAGTTAGTAAATAATAGTTTAATGTGACTAAGTGTCATGTATGTGTACAATACTACATTTACAGATCTCTGGAATTGTTTGCAAGAACTTCATAACTTAGTTGGCAGTTTATATCAGCGTATGTTCAGGATTCAAGATAATTTAAAAGAGATGAAAGACATAATGAAAACTTGGTCTTCACAACCATTGTTTGAAAGAAAGGAGGGAAAAAAGGTAAAGATCCCGAAAGTATTTTTAAATAAACATGTGCTACTTAAATTAGTGGCCAATACGTGTATTATTTTATTAAAATATTTTACGACTCACGTTTACAAAATTTTAGGATACGCTTTTAAATTTAGAGGATCGTCAAGAAAAAATTAATAAGCGGTACACCGAAATTAAAGAAACAGCAGATCGAATTAATATATTACTAAAAGAAAATATGGAGCTATTTAATATGCAAGATAATCAAGACAGTGCAATTTGGCTTCAATATGTTGCTTTTATAGATGAATTATTTGAAGAAGCTCTATTTAAAACCATAGCTTGCAGGTGAATATGTAAATAATTAATAATTTAAATATTAAAAAAAACCTAAATTTGTGTATAGTAGATATAGACTTTTAAATTTATTATTTATTAATTAATTTATTTAATATTTTTTGTACTTACTTTACAGTGTGTTTTAATTTAATAATTTAATAATAATAAATAAATTTTAATTAAATGCTTTTATATTTTTTTTTCAGTATGGGATATATATCTGAACATATGAACCCAAAAAATAAACTAGCTCCTTTGTTTGAAGCTCAACTTGAATTATGGGAACCCGACTTGGTTTTTGTTCCGAGTCTAGACCCAAATGATGAGAAAGGTTTCACGGCAGTCATTGACAATCTCATTAACGATATATTAAAAATGTCATCATTGATCAAAAGAATAGATCCTAAGAAAGATAAATCTTATGAAGAACAAATTGTAAGCAACAATGATATCATAGAAATGAAAGACGACATATTAAATGGTATAGAAAGAGTTATTGAAGAAGCAAATGACTTTTGTAAAACATTTGAAAATTATTCATACTTATGGTTGGAAGAAAGGGATGCTATCATGGAAGTTTTTTTAACTTATGGCAGAATATTAACGACTGATGAGATTGACAAAATTGGGTCAGAAGACAAAGATGTCCAAGCACCTGCTCCATGTCCCCCAAAAATGGAGGCCTTTAGAGAACAAATAGATTATTATGAAAATCTTTTCTTGGATATAGAAGATATGGAGTCGCGTAAAGTTTTTAACTCCTGGTTTCAGGTTAATATTTTACATCGCAGTGCTCAAAATCCAGTTGCTTCTTTTTGGATAACAGATAAATTAAATGTCTTTTCAGGTTGATGTTAGGCCCTTTCGTCAAGCTCTTCTTAATACTGTTCGCAAGTGGGGGAACATGTATAAGGAACACTTAGTCAATAATGTAACATCAAGTCTTACTGATTTAGGAAATTTCATTCATGAAGCTGATGAAGGTAAATAACAAAAACTTAGTAGGTAGTGGTTATGACGCGTCACTGGTTCAGTGCATAGTACTTGCAATTTTTTTTAAATAAATTAATTTTAGGGTTGCTTCAGCCAGTACCAGAGGGTGATTATGAAGCCCTTGTTACCGTTATGGGTTATTTGATGAACGTTAAAGATAGAACTGTAACAACTGATGATATGTTTCAACCTTTGACGGAAACAATAGAGCTGCTAAAATTTTACGACATGGATATCCCGGAAGAAGTCAACGTTCTATTACAAGTTGGTAAATTTTTTGTCTGCATGTCAAAAAAATATTTTTATGATATAAAAAAACTAAATATAACTTCATATTTTAAGGAACTACCTGAGCAATGGCAAGCAACAAAAAAACTTGCATTAACTGTAAAACAACAAGTCGCTCCTCTGCAAGCAGCAGAAGTATCTTGTATAAGAAAAAAGATCGCTACTTTTGATTCACACGTTATCTACTATAGAGAAGTGTTTAAACGATACGAGGTATGGTAGTTATTAAACCTTGTTTTTTGGAATAATAATAAAATGAGATGAAATTGAGCATTGCTTAACTGCGAGTGTTTTTCGACAGTTCTTTCAATATGAATGTGATAATCCGTATGCGGTTATGTCAAGGGTTGATAACGAAATGCTGCATTTAGAAGAGGAAATGAAGAGTATACAAGAGTCTGGTTCATTATTTGAAGTGAACGTACCGGAATTTAAACTATTAAAGCAATGCCGAAAAGAACTTCGGATGTTAAAGGTATGAAATATGAATTTTTATATAATGCAATAATCATTATCCAATAGAAATGTAAAATTAACAAGTAAAATCCTTGCAGCAACTTTGGGATTATGTTTATATCGTAAGAACTAGTATAGAAGATTGGAAAACGACTCCATGGCGTAAAATTGACGTAGAAAACATGGACATAGAATGTAAGAAGTTTGCCAAGGAGATACGATTATTAGATAAAGAAATGAGGAGGTACGGAAAGGAGGAGGAGGAAGAAAATAGGTTTTAATGTGTTTCATACACATTTTTAAAAGTACTTAAAATTAAAATCTATTTTCTTCCTTTAACAATGCTCTCACTAATTTACTAATGGACCCCTTTCGTAATAATTTAACACAAATATTTCAGTTGGAACACATACATCACTTTAGAAGCTACGGTTAAAAATATGCTAACGTCTTTGAGGGCGGTTGGAGAACTTCAAAATCCTGCAATAAGAGAAAGGCATTGGGACCAACTAATGAGAACAACGAAGGTAAAAAGTTCAGATGGAAAAAAGGATTGAAAATATTGTATTTCAGTGTATATATTTCCATTTTTGCCTGCTGTGTTGATAACATTGGAATAGTAATTAATATGAACAACCTGTTATGCAATTTGCATGTTTAAGTGCATTGTGCATACTTATTTTACAGTGGCATGCCAACTATAACTTTAATTTTCTATTTAATTTTTGTTCATGCAGCATGTTCTGACTGCATTGAGAGATAATATCATTATTTATTATACTTATCTATAAATTGTATATATATTTTTCAATATTCAATGCATATTCAATGTGTGGATTGCGGTGTTTTGCGAATGTAAATATATTTGTTATCCACAGAGCTTAGCTGCATTACCACCTGAACTCACAGTAAGTATGATAATGCCTGATTTTAACAATGTAAATAACACATAAATCGGTTATTCATGAAAAACGTGTTTTCCAATGCTTTTGTGCATGATAACTTTAATTTAGTAATTAAGTGTATCATTTTCCATGTATTAAGTTTGAAATGACTTGTATTTCCACATTATCTTTTAAAATTTAAAAATTTATTATAAATTTTTGTTAATTTGCTTAACATCGTGGAAGTTACACAGCGTTAATATTTATAAAATATATAGGTCAGAATCGTAATGGATCTGAATACTACACTGGCAGATTTATTAGCTCTTAATTTGCATGAATGTGAGGAAGAAGTAAAGAACATAGTTGATAAAGCAGTAAAAGAAATGTCCATGGAGAAAATTTTAAAAGATCTTAATACAACTTGGAGCGGTATGGAGTTTGAGCAAGAAATCCATACGAGAACAGGATGTACTTTGTTAAGAGCTAGCGAAGAATTAATTGAAACTTTAGAAGAAAATCAGGCAAGTACTTTTGAAAACACAAGTTTTTACATACAATAACATTCCATGCATTTTTTAACTAACTTAGGTTTAAAGAAAAGTTACTGGGCCGAAATAAACTTTTTATTATTATTATTATTTAACCTTTCATAATGAATTGCTCACGTATAATTAATACTTATTTATAGGTGCAACTTCAAAATCTAATAACATCAAAATTTATTGCTCACTTCTTAGAAGAAGTATCAAGCTGGCAACAGAAATTATCAATAGCAGATCAAGTCATCACAGTATGGTTCGAAGTTCAACGAACTTGGACTCATTTAGAAAGTATATTTATGAGTTCCGAAGACATAAGAAAACAACTTCCGGAAGATTCAGCAAGGTTTGACAGAATCGATTCAGAGTTTAAAGTAAGTAATAATTTGTGCTATTGATGCTGCTAGAAAAAATTAAAGGTGGAAAAATATAGGTATTTGATACCTCAATTTTGCTAAAGAAATGAACCCAACTTATTGCACTAACCCTTTTTTTATTCAGAAATTATCAAAAGATATGTCTAAAACCCCAAATGTTGTGAAAGGCACCAACAAAGAGGGTTTAGTAGCAATACTCGATAGTTTGCAAAAGGATTTAGTAATTTGTGAAAAAGCTTTGGCTGAATATTTGGAAACCAAGAGGCTGGCTTTCCCAAGATTTTATTTCGTGTCTTCTGCCGATCTTTTAGATATTTTATCAAATGGAAATCAAGCCGAGCTAGTCATACGGTAAAATTATTACTTAAATTTAATATGATTAGACCTGGCATATTCAGACGTATTTTTTAAGAAAATGTAGAAATAAAACACAAATGTTTGAATTTTTTTAGACATTTGACCAAACTTTTTGACTCTATCGCAAAACTTAAGTTCGACGAAAGTGCCAAACCTGGTGAGAAAGTGGGTACAGGTATGATTGCGAAGGATGGTGAGCTTGTTCCGTTTCCGGAAAATTGTGATTGTACTGGGCCGGTAAGTATGTTTTTGAAAGATTAACATTAATTATTTATCAATTAACATAAAAAAATTGTTCAGTATAAACGTAGATAACTTCAAATTTTTAAGGTTGAAATATGGCTCAATCGTTTGCAAGATATAATGAGATCATCCATTCGCCAATACTTTGGTGAAGCCATCGTTGCGTACGAAGAAAAACCACGAGAGCAGTGGCTCTTCGACTACATGGCACAAGTGTCGCTTTGCTGTACACAAATTTGGTGGACCACTGAGGTCAATATGGCATTTTCTAGGCTGGAAGAGGGTTATGATAATGCTCTTAAAGATTACTACAAAAAACAATTGGCCCAGCTCAGTACACTGATAACTTTGTTAATCGGAGAGCTAACCAAACAAGATCGTCAGAAAATTATGACTATATGTACAATTGACGTACACTCTAGAGACGTTGTAAGTAAATTAATTCAGGGAAAAGTGGAAGCAGGATCGGCCTTTCAGTGGCAATCTCAACTACGACACAGGTTCAAAGAGATGTGTTTTTAATCACCTGCACCTGCATGTCGTTTCAGTTATCATAACACACTCAACAGCTTCTAGGCCAGTCATTAAAGCCTCAAACCCCTAAGAAATTAGTAACTCGCTGAAATTTTGAGGGTTTGTTAAGGAAGGTAAAATAACTTA
>DWTT01000523.1:0-15114 GCA_018250895.1 Carterocephalus mandan
TTTGATTTTATATTATAATTAATTTTTAAGTTAAATTGTAGATAGTTGAAAAAAAAAAAATTAATAAAAAATACCAAAATTAATGAAGAGTAGTTTTATTTTAGTTATTTATCTGATATATTTAAAAATAAAAATATATTTTACAGAGAACCCAGAATACCACTATTGAACTATCAACATTCAAATTTTATTTACAAGTTATTAATTAATTCTTAGATATCACTATTACTACTCTAGTAAATATTTTGTATAAAATATATGGAAATACAGGATGGAATTTTACATCTTCAATGTGTACTATAAATATCTCAGATCATATTTTTAACGGAAATATTTAATAATTTTCTTAGATAATAAAAATAAAAGCTCTTTTTTCCAAAAATTAACATTTATTAATACAAATATTCAAATTCATACAAGAAATTGTAGTATCACTTTGGAATCACCTATTTATACATCATAATTATATACATACAATGAACATAGGTACATATTTTATTTGCAGACTATTGTAAACAAGTTTAATTTCAGCTGTAGTATCATTTAGGAAATAATTGCTATTAGTTAGTACATAAGCTCGTATTAGATAATAGAAAAATTGAAAGGCAAAATTTATGTAGGGGAATCATATTTTAAAAAAATTCAAGCATTCTTTCCGAAACGGGGATCGAACCCAGGGCGTCTAGCTAAGTAGCCACGCTTGCGAACGCTAGACGAACGAGGCCATGAAGTGGCAAGCGCATTTGTAATTGGTATATTTAATAATTAGATTATATACTAGATACTCGTGTGTCGTTCGTTCGTTAGTTTCATATTAATGTATAAGACAGTAATCTAAATATGAAACTGAATGCATGAGGTTCTTAATGATTTAGCACTTCTCTAGGCGAGGCACTTCCTTTTGATTTATCATTCTATTCATTCATTAAATTCTTATAATTACATAACATAACATCACTCCTGTATATCCCCGAAGGCGAGACCAGAGGTGGAGAGCAGGGCAGGGGCACTCCCAGGACCTCTAGCTTAGCCATCGCGTTAACGACCACTTTACCAACGAGGCAGTACTACTACTAAATATTGACATCAAAATACACAACTGAAATTGCCGTCTTACAACATATAGGTTGATTTGATTATTTTCGGCTTAGACTAAAAATAAATGTATTTGATTATTGACATGCTATTGCGTGGCTAACACGTTACTTTTAAAATATTTTTTATTAATTTAATAGAAGTACATAATGTATTAAAAACTCAAAATTTTATTTTTACTGAGTTAACCCTAAAAAACTAAAAATTGAATTCTAGAAATTACTATCTAGAGATCAATTCTAGCTGGCGCTCAAAGGAATAATACTAACTAAATTATTATTTGACGAATATACATTTCTACAATTATTATATATCAACGGTAATTCTTTCATTTAACATAACTATCTTGTTGGGGTGCATGTAAACAATTTGTATTTCATATTCTGAAACTGTAATTTGCAAGTGGCAAATATTTAAATGCAATAAATTTATTTTTAAGTAATATTACATAACGAAATATAATCGAAATTTATACAGACCAATTCTTCATTAATTGCTCTTCACATATGCACCACTTTGGGAGTGCTTTTACCGCGGAGCCAATTAAGGAGTACTGTAGGGGTACTTTGTGAGTCGCGAGCTGAAAATAAAGATTTTCAATGAACTAAAGAAATCACTGTTAAATCAAAAACAACTGTTTCTCCTAATTTTCGTTTTTATGAACTGCCACAGGCAGTGAGCGTGAACCTAGTGTTGTACTCACTGAGGGTGTGGTGGGCCTGCGCGAGCTGGTCGACGGCCTCCGGCGGCAGGTTGGCGACGTCGCGTTGAAGCAGCCGCATGCCCAGCTGCCGCTGCTCACTATCGTGGCGTAAGCGCACATCACGGCTCTGCTTCACGCTGCGCAGCTCCGACAATCTGGTGGTATATACTTGTAGGTTAAACTGACGTAAAAAGAGTGAGACATGGGTTATCGGTTGCACATTTTAAACAGGGACCAGGTTCAAAACCTAGCTGCAAGCAACGAAAATCTGTTCTAAGCATTGGTTTATTAGTACTATGGACGTCTGGCCAGCGTTAAAAAATGTCCCGAGCCAAATGAGCAACAAAACGCAAAAAGCATATCCATCGCATGTTATAGAACAAACATTCGCTTTTGTTGTTGTTTTTATATATATTTAAATACGTTTAGTTTGATTTTTAGTATAAAATGTTAAAACTTATTTATTCGAGATTTCCTCGAGCCCCGATAAAAACAATTAGATAAAAAAATCTTAAAGTGAACTATATAATAAATTAAATTTATATCAAGGAAATTGAAATATTATAATGTACATAATGTCCCTACATAAACCTGGTGATGTTTCATATATGAAGCGAGCGATATATCTTTCGATAAATAGAAGTCATGTGACCACCCTCTACCTCATACCTGTCTGTTTTTCATTACTCTTTTTCCTTTCATAAAATACAATTCTAACGTTCCGAAAAAAGGTTGCAGTTTAACATTGTAAAAAGTACAATTTATGTGTAAAACAAATAATGTACTATGTATTTTAAATAATGACTACACTACATATTACTTTTAATGTCGCGTTTTATTCCACTATGAGTGGTGTATTTGGTGTGTAGTGTAATCGAAGCTTCATAAGGTGTTTGTGTAACACAATTTTTTCGCGATTTTAGTATGAGACCCTACGTCCATAGTAATAATAAGTCAATGGTTCTAAGTCATAATATGCGTTTTAAACAATCGTGAGTAAACCTCCATATCTGATGTAAAATCTGGAATTGAATTTTCTAATAAACAATATAATAGCAACGGCCAACAACGTTTTAATGTTAATGCAATCAAATGTACTTACTTAGCCTCCAATTTTGGTTTATCGGCATCGTAATCGCTTATACTGCTACTACGCGATGTCTGAGGGCGCTGTCTTTCCGATAACTGATGTTCCTTTTCCGAGGTCGTGGGTAAATCTGCCATGACTGCAGGTATATCTAATCCGGAAGTCGACTTGGATTTAAACTCTTCTAGTGAGCGTAAGCTATCTGACAGTCTCAACTGAAGTGTATCTCTCTCTTCTAATAATTGCGTTAGCTCCATTGTGAGCTCTTCACATCGCACATCTCTCTGATGCAACATATACAAAGCCAAATCGAGTTCAGCTCTAGGAACGGCATCTAGAAGATCGTTGTGCAATGAACTTTCTGAAGTTTCACTTTCCAAACCATGTTTTGTGTTTGAAGCAAATGACACATGTTTTGCCGTTTTCCTAATATTTGATCTCATCATATCATTTAAATGAGAGATTTCCTCTTTCAATGTAACAATTTCCAACTCTTGATTTTCTAATACTGCTTGTGCTTCCGCAATTTTTAGCGAATACTCTTGTAGAGACTTTTTTAGATCGGTAATTATTTTGTTGAGATTAGTACATTCTATTATTTTACTGTTCAATGCTTCGGCTAAATTCTTATTCTCATCTTCTAATTTACTTTTACTGCGTTCATAGATATCGGCGGTTTCATGCATTTTTAGCCTTAAAACGGCTAATTCTGACTCTTTTTCGAAACCTAAATCCTCAATTTTCTTTTCATATTCTAACAATTTCAATCTTAAAAATTCAAATTCATCCGTTTTCTGTGTTAACATTACATTGAATTCATGCGTCTTTTGGTATATTTCACTATCTTTAATTTGAATCTGTTTATTTAAATCTGAAATTTTAAGTTCAAATGAATAACGGATTTCTTCAATCCCTTTATTAAGATTATCATTTTGCAAACCAACTGACGAAAGTTCACTTTCCTTAATTTTGGCCGCATTTTCTAAATCTTTAGTCAGATCGTTAATACGGATATTTAAATCTTTAATATTGTTTTCATATTCCTCTTGTTGAGTTAGCATTTTATTTTCTTGTAAATACTTTTCATCTTGCATCTCTGAACGAAGCATCTCTAGTTGATGCATTAGATCAGCATATTTGCTTTGTAAAGATATAAGATGCTCTTCTTTTATCTGAATTTTGTTTTGTAACAATTTCAGTTGTTCTACCATTGAAATTTTCTCAGAATCTTTCGTGTCTGACGACTGCATATTCTCTAGTAATTGTTCATATTTTGATTCAGCGGTATCTAGCTGCGAACGTAAGTCTTGTTCTATTTTTTGGAACTCTCCTTCTCTTTGCATTAAATGTTGTTTCCACAGTTCTGCTATTTCGTATCCTCTTTGGTCGACAGCACTTGATACAGACGCACGTAGTTCAGCAACAGTTGATAACAATTGCTCATTTTCAATATTCAAATGGTTTAGCTTAGCATTTAAGACGTTAACTTCTTCTTCATACGTTTTTATTTTCTCTGTCAGTTCATAATTTTCAGCTTCCATAATTTTGATCTTATCATTTCCACGTTGAACAGCATCTTGTAACTCGATGTATTCTTTTTCTAATTGTATAGTTTTTTCTTGTAAAGCAATTACTTTCACATCGCGGTCCTTTGGAAGCGACAAATTTTCTTCGGTGGAAACAAGTTTTGTTTTTAATTTATCTAACTCATCTGTCAAAGAGGCTATTGTATTATTTGCATCACATTCAAATTTCTTATAATAGTCTACAGTATCATGTAAACTTGATATTTTCTTTTGTAGATCATTTTTTATGTCTTCGATTTTCTTTTCATTTTCTATTTCACTAGCTTTTTGCGCATCAATACTTTTAATACTATCCTCAACCTTTTGTTTTAAATCTTCAATCTGTGTATTTAATGTATTGTTACTTTCATTTAATTTTCTATTTGAATCCAGGAGATGATTTATCTCCATCTTGTATTTTTCGCATTCTTCACATAAAGTAGGATGATTATTCGATTCTTTTTCTAAACTATGAAGCATCTCTTTTACTTTAACCAATTGACTTGAAAGATGGTTATTTTGGAGATTAAGACTATCTACCATGTTTTGTAATTCGTCATTTTCTTTTTCAAGCTTTATTATGTCATCACTTGGTTCTACTTTTTGCTTAGAGGATGTAGCAGAATTTGCATTGTATTCTTTGGTTTCTGTTCCCCATTGTAGGGAAGATACTTTGTCATTAGCTTGTTTAAAGTTAAACTTCCATAGCTCAATTTCATTATCCATTTTTTCTTTCATTTCAACAAGGCGATCATGTGCGTTCTTAAGCACTTCATTTTGTTTTTTAAGTGCTTCGTTTTCACTTTTTTCTTTTAATAAATTATTATTTAGTTCCTGAATATTTTTTTCCAGTTCTTTTAGATTATTTGACATTTCACTTTCTATAGCCATATCCAACATTGAGGTCTGTGATATTTGCTTAGATATGTTCAATTCGTTACTTAAAATGTCATTGGACACCTTCAGCTCTTTTAATTTCTTGATAGCTTTTCTCAGCTTTATATTCGTGGTTTCTAGATTAGCCTTTAATTGCTGTTTTTCTTGATCAAGAAGTTGTATTTTTTCATTTAAATGAGATAGTCCAGGTGTGACATCAAATTTTTCTTCAATGGTACCTACTCCCCAGCCTTCATCCGAATGAAATGGATCAGAATCTTCACCAACAATTTCATCTTGATCGTAACAAAGGTAAGATTTCTTAGAAACCATTGGAGGCTCAACAATAGCTTCACTGGAAATATCAAGCTGTGGATTGTGTTGTAACTGCATTTGTATTGTTTTCTTTATTTCAGGGTCAGTAACAGTACGATCCATATCCACATCAGTAACTATTTGTGATTGAAGATCTTCTACACTTTTTTGATCATCACATACGTCTTCTATCGTGGAGGAAATTGTTAAGCCCTCTGTTTTTGGAATATTCATTTCAAAAAATAATTTCTTCTTCTCCGTTAATTGTTTGATCTGATCTTCTTTTTGTTGCAATTTTTGTGATAACTCTTCATTACTTAGCTTTAAAGAGTCTATTTCAGAATTATATTTGTTAGTTTGTGATGAGAAATTTTGTAATTTGTTATTCAGATCTAAAATTTTTGTTTCAAAATTGGTAATACTTGATGCATGATTATTTTGTAAAGCCTGTATTTTATTAGTAATTTCTATGATTTCTTCATTTTTACTGTTTATTATAGAATTCAATTTATTAATCTCATTTATATATTGATCGGTGTAGTCTGGCCTTGATTCTGTGTTAGATTTCTCAAGTAACTTTTGATTTTCAGTTGATAGCTCTTTGACAATTGTATCAAGTTTTTCTAAATTGGTGTGATATTCTTGAAGTTGTAATTTTAATTGTTCCTCCTGTTCACATAACTTTTCGTACTTGTCGCTCAGAATTTTTTTTTCTTTGATTGCAGTTTCAATTTGTGTATTGAATTCAGACTCCAGGAAATCCATTTCAGACTTTCTTTTATCAGTCAAAGTTTGATTTTCCGCAGTTAATCGTTTAATTATAGATTCAAAATCTCTGATTTTTGACACATAGTTGGCATTTTCTGCTTCCATTGTATCAACTCTATTAGCTTTAAACTCTAGTACTTTACAATAATCTTGTAAATCTATGTAGGTATTCTGCAATTCCGAATTTGTCTCATTTATATTCTGAATTTTAAATTGCAGCTCTTGATTTTCCATGTCTGTTTCATAAAGTTGTTTTTCAATTTGTCTATGATTCTCCATAAGGTACGCCAATCTTGATACTAATTCATCCTCTTGATCTGAATATTGACTATACGCTTGTCGTTTTTCTTGTAATTGATTATCTAATTGATCAGCTTTACTTTCAACGGAGATACGACTATCTTCCATCATAGAAATAGTTTCTTCAAGACGAGCTATTCGATTCATATTCTTTTCTATTTCACTTTGCAAATTTTCAATGTAAAGTTCGCTAGCCTGAACTTTTGCTCCATGGAACGATTCTATCTGGTTTAATTTTTCTTCTTGATTCCTAATTTCTTTTAACAATTCTTCTATATAAGAATGTTTTTCATTTAAATCTAATTCCAGGCATGAAATTTTTGTTAAGAAATTGGAATTGTTTTTTTGATCAATTTCACATTCAGCAATTTTTTTACTGCAATATTCTACCTGAGTTTTAAGATTTCCATTTTCTTCTGTTATTGATTCTAACTCTTTATTTAGCATATCTAACGATAGATTCAATTTAGTTATATCTTGCACTTTATCGACGAGCTCATCTTCAAGTTTTTTAATAACTAAGCCCATCTCAATTTTGTCGTTTGCTTGAAGTTTCAGCTGTTCTTCTGCTTGTTTTAAACTTTCTTGAAGAGTTTGAACGTTTTTAAATTGACTCCGCAAATCTTGCAGTTCTTGTTCTTTAGACTCAAGAATATTTTCACGCTCTTTCAAATGACTCTCTAAATCTATATACATTGCATTTTTTTTCTTTATAGAAACGGCAAATTTCTTTAACTTTTCAATTAAATCTTTATTTCGTTGCTCCATCGCTGCATATTGTTCACTTATACTTCTGTAGTCATTACTGGAAATATCTAAGTTTGCCCTAACGGTTTCATACATGTTTGAAAGCTTTTCCAGTTCGTCATCTTTTTGCTGTAACAATGTTCGTAATTTCTCATTTTCAATTGACTCTCTTCTTAGCTGCAATTTTATTTCATGTATTTCTTCATCCTGTTCTTTAGCTTGAATTTTCACTATAGATAATTCATCAATTTGCTTTTGGTGTTGCATTTTTAATTCATTGATAAATGTTTCCTTCTCAGATGTAACAACTTCCAACTTTTTTATTTCTGATTCTAATGTATTTATTTTATTTTCAAACATCGATTTCAAAGAGGCCAACTTAGACTTTTCTTCATCCAAAATTTTAAGTTTTTCTTCATATTCTGATAACGTTTTTTGATATATAGATATTTGTTTATTGAGTGATTTAACTAGTTCTATATTCTGATCTTTTGTTTTTTCTTCCTCGAGCAATTCTATAGTCGACTTAAGTTTATGAGATACATCATTAAGTTTTGTTATTTGATTGATATATTCGTTAATTTCTTTGTCTTTTTGTTGCAATGTGTTAACATAGTTTAATATTTGCTTTTCATATTCGTTCAAAAGATTTTCTAATTCGTGAATTCTTGTGTCACGAGCATTGATTGCAGCAGAGTATTCTTGACGTAATTTGAGAATTCCTTCTTGTAAGTGATCTTCATTTATTTGTGCTCGTTCGTGTTGTAATTCAGTAGCTTTTTCCATTTCATACTTAAGTTGATTGTTTTCATCATTCAGCTGTTTAATTTTTTCTTCGTAGGATGCACTGTTTTGGATTAATTCTCTCTGTTTTTCTTGGTTTTCTTCTAACGAAAGTATTTTCATTTGACAGTCAGCAATTTCAGCTTCTCTTTCTTTAATTGTATTTTTTAACTTAAGAATTTCTTTTGTTAACTGTTTTACGGATTTGAATCTGCTGTTAATCTTGTCTGCAGCAGATTTTTCATCATGACTTTCAGTTAATACGTTGTCTACATTTTCATCTAAATTTAACGGTTTAACTATTTCCACAGTCTCTTTTATGATTTCCAATCTTTCATTTTTTAGTTCTTCAATTTGTTGCATAAGATCTTGATTAAGCGATTGAAGACTTGTTTTCTCTTCAGTTAATATATCAATATTACCACGCAATGATTCACACAAGCCGTACAACTCGCTTATTTTGTTTTGCAAAGATTCATTCTCTTGAATTATTGAACTCATTTTATCCATCACTTCTTGGCGTTCATTAGTAAACATTTCCACTTTTTCGTTTAACTCAACTTTCTGTTTAACTAAGCTTTCTATATTTTCATCACACATGTCCGACTTATAGCCTTCATGCAAAGATTCTCCACTAATCTTTTCACTGTCAAGCCCCTTATTGTATTCCTCAAGTTCTAATTTCTCTTGTGTAGTTAATGATTCTACAATCTCTATTGATTCAGCTGAACTTACTTTTTCCGCGCTTAACTTTTCAAGTTTATCAGTTAATTCCATATTCTCCTGGATATAATTTTCTAATTTTTGAATCAATTCCTCTTTTTCACCCTGCAACATTTGAATTGTTCCAAATGATTGCTCCCTATCCAATTTTAAATTGTCTATAACAAGTTCTAGTTCTTTTTTAGATGCAATGAGTTCATCAACTTGTTCTTCCATCTGTACTGACTTGATTTCTGAACAAACCTGTTCATTTTGAATCTGAGACATATCAGCTAATTTATCTTCCAGTTCGATATTCTTTTGTTGCAATACATGTAATTCTATAAGAGAAAAGTATCACATTAAAATAAGTCATATTATTTACCTATAAAGAATTCAAAAGGCCGCAGCCAGGACAACAGTATGCAAAAGTGCCCTTAAAAGTGCATTATATAATGATTGTTATTCTTGTTAGTGCTTATTAGCAGAAGTAATGCTAATCCAAACGTCTTTGAAAAATAAATCAGTGGTTCCGCATATTTCCGCCATTTTATTTATTATTATTATTTATTTTTTCTCCTAAAGAATTTTTTTTATTGTTTGAGTAACTACTACTACCATACTAATTAATAAGCACTAACAATAATAAAAATCAGCATAAAATATCTAAGGGGACATTAGCTTTCTTTATCATGCTACAGCATTTATAAAATTTTAATCTTACCTTGCACAAGGTCAAATTTTTGAGTTTCCAATACGCTTATCGATTTTAACCTTGTTTCTGCTAAGTTTTCCATTTCTACAAGCTTTTTATAAACATCGGATTCTGTCACTAAAAAATAAAAATACACCATTTACTAAGAAATTCTCTGTTTAAAACTTCTTTTTTTTTAAAAAAAAAAAGAAGTTGAGAAACTCTCTATTTAGAAAATCTGTTTGCAAAACCAAATCCACCAATCCGCAGCGTGGTGGCATAAGGTCTAGACCTCCCACAAATTTGTTCGTGGGGGAGATCTGTACCCAGCTGTGGGACGTCTATGGATTGCAGCTACTACAAGCATTTGATTAAGTCTTCTATTCTTTTCTAAAAAAGTATTACAAGTGAAATACTTACATCTTCCACTATCATAATCAACTAGATGTAATTGTAAATTACCCTTTTCTTCTTCTAATTCAGCAACTTTCTGTGATAACTGATGCAACTCTTCATTCAGTTTAACAATTTCAGCATTAGCGTCAGACACTTTACTGAAACTATCAATAGTTTTCTGAAGTTGCTTTATTTTAAGTTTAGAATGAGATTTAACTTTAACCATGTTTTTGTTAGCTGCTTCAATTTCTTTGTTTAGTGTTATAATTTGATCTTGAGCAATTTCCAACTCTCTTTTTAGGTCTTTTATGTCTAATGAAGAAACTTCCGAAGACTGATTGGAACTAAGAACTTGCAAGCATGATTGTTCAGACTGTGGTAAGTCTCCACTATCAATACCGACATTTACCATCTCTGGCTTTGATTTATTTTGTGACTCCAGTAATGACTGTAGTTCGTATATTGTGGTTTCTTTTTCAGTCATCGATGATTCTAGTTGTGATATCATTAATTCTTTTTGAGATAGCAAGTACTCTTTTTCCAAAATGTCTTTGTTCAATGCTTGTAACATCATTTCTAGTTTTGAAATATCATTTTTAGCCACCTTTTTATCTGGTTCTAGTGTAGTTTCAGAAGATAAGTTGCTCCACGGGGATTTTGTTCTTGTATTTCTAGCACCTTTACGATAGGATACTGGACTACCCTTTTTATTCAATGAGCTAGAAGCAGGTACTTTAGTTTCTGAATTGACAGCAGCAAGTTGATTTTCAAGATCTTTATTTGTTTGTCTAATTTGGAAATTTAACTGTTCCAAAATTTCAATCTTCTTAGTCATTTCAGCCATTTCAGCTATCTCAAGAGTACCTTTTTCTTCTTCCAAAGGTACTTGAATCTTATCCATTTTTTCTTGGGATTCTAGATTTGTTTTATATAGTGCCTCTATTTTATTTTGCAATTCTACAATGTGTTCATTTTTAAATGCAAGTTCCTCTGAAAGTTTCGAATGACTTAAACTAATTTCAAAACGGGAGTTTTCTAAGATAGAGTTTGCTTCTTGTAAACTGTTTATTTTAACAGTTTTTTCGTCAATTTGCTTAAGCAATATGTTTTTTTCTTCTTTCCATTCTGACTCCATTGCTACAAAATGTTCTTGCATTTTTGTCATTTGTTGCCTAGTATCTTCAAGTAAATCCATTGTGCCTTTTTCTACAAAAAAGAAAAAGATATAGACCTACATAAGAATATGTTTTGATATCGTATGAAATTATGTAAACAGTTCTTACCCTTTTTACTCAAACTATCTGATATTAGGGTCGTCGCCATATTTTTTGCTTCTATAATTTGATCTTTCTCATTAATTTTTTCTTGCAAATCAAGTATAGTAGTCTCCATTGCTCTTATCTTCACTTGCATTACACTCAAAGCATTTTCCTTTTCTTTGACAATACTCATTAACTTTACAATATCAGCATTATCTGAAGTCTAACAAAAATACGATATTAATTAATTTCACCCATTTAAAGAGTTACTACTTAACATATTAAATGTGACATAATATATTGAATGTGTCATATTTTTAATATCATTTTTTATACATGTGTCATTGTATTTCAATAAAATTTATTCAATCATGATAAAACAATTCAATTATTTTGCAAAAGTGGTGAATCATAGCTGTACAAAGTTGTAACTAATACATATGCAGTTTTGTGTGCAAAAATGTTGAGAGCACTTGCATGCACAATTTCTAAAATGACCATATCAAGGAACATCCACAATTCGACACCCAAACCATAATTGAAGCATAATGACCTGCTTTGAAGTAAAACAAAACACATGTAAATCCTTCCATGAAAATCAATATTCTGACACCATTCTCAAAGATGAACCCTGTCTTGAAGGCCGACCTTATATAAGAAATAGCAGTTATGCTCGGTATTTCTCTACAGGACCGGATTCGCAATGAATTGGGTAAGAAAAGTCCTCGAATGGAGACCGCGTCTCGGAATACGAAGTACATATTGGCCGCCCTCCGACGAGGTGGACTGACGACCTGAAGAGAACAGCGGGAACCCGTTGGATTCAGAGGGCGCAGAATCGGGAGGAGTGGCGACGATTGAGGGAGGCCTATGTCCAGCAGTGGACCCAAAAACGATGATGGATGGAACCCATAAGTTCAAAAAGCAAGGGATCGTCTTTCTTTGACCATCCATTTGGTCAACATCGCAGATATGTCTTCCAAAGGTTCTTCTAAGTTCTAACATGGTATGGATTCAAAATTTTAGAAGAATATAACAAGACAAACAAGAATAAATAGCATCTATACTTAATACTATTTAGTGATATTTACCTGATTTTTGACCTCAGTTGTTGGAAAAGCACTTTTATCCTTTTTACATAAAACTGAAGTTTTTCCTGTTCGTTTACTAATTTCCTTGTATTGTTTGATTCTCTCCATTAATAGTTCTTTTTGTTTTAGTGTGTTTGCCAAACTTTCACTAATACCAGGAACTGTAAGAGATAAATAAATGTTAAAACAGAGGACACATCCTGGTTAAATTAATTTTATTATTATTCAATCTGATTAAAATAGGTACAAGTAATTCTGTAGGTTTACTGAATTAGCTTTAATTTTATTATTTTTAAATAACGATTTGTGAATTGCATATTTTTCTTATGTATGGGTGCAATTAAAGTAAAGTAAAATCTAATTCAGTGTTCAAATTTAAAAAAAAATGTATTTGGTAATTTTAACAAAGACCTGCATGAAGCAAAGTAAAGTAACAAGAGCACACCTCACACACCCTGGCAGGGAAAAGTGTCTTCTCTTGGAGTTTGAAATTATATTAAGTCCTAAACATAACTGGTGAAATGTGAGTATACTACACATAGCAGACTCATGTTTCAGTTGGATACAATTCCAAACTCCAAGATGAGACACACTTTGCCCGATTCGGAAATCAACCCCAGGACCTCCAGCTCAGTCATCATTTTCACAATAGATTCCACTAGCCAGATAGTGAGAAGTAATTTTAAGGCCCCATTTACTTATATTTTCATAACCTATTAAATAGTTAAGGTTACAGTTAAAGATCTAATTCAGTGTGTTGAAATACATATAAGAATATCACTATGTACTTATTATTTTATATTTGTCTTACTGTTTAGGGCATCTTGGACGGACATGGTTGACTTTTCTGTAGCAACAGAGTAGCCAGTCCTCTCACTTATGGTGGTCGCCATTTCAGAAGCTGTATCTCCACAATCATCATCTACAAAACATTTATTTGTTGCAGTTGAAAAATAATGTAGCAAAACAATCAATACCAACATTGCTAATTTTTTGGGTTAGTTTAGCTAAGCTTTCAATGACAGATAAACTGTCACTAAACTGTAGTCATAGTGCAATGGACATGCTGAACCAGCTCAGGACATTAGCAGTGTTTTATTTCTATGCTACATTAGAATAGTAAACAAGCTTTCAGCACCATTAATATACTCCTATCTATAAACATAGAACAGTAACAGCATATCACAACAGTTAATATGACATATTTAAAAAAAAGTTAATTTTACTTAACTACAGTCCTATTTAGTATGCACATTTTTCAAACAAAACTTCTGCTTATGTTAAATCAACCTAGTGTCTAAAAAAAAAACAAATAACTGATGAATATTGTATAACTCCTTGCCTGGTGTTAAGCACCAGACATATGCCTGTATGGCCCAAAGTAATGCTATGTGTATACAGTGTTATAATTATTGGAAATCGTGGCACCCACCAAATGGCTTGCCCAATAGTTCAGCAGCTGCTTTCCGATGCTCTTTGATACGTTTGGAGACAAGGGCGGCATTTTCAAGACACTTTTGAGCTCTTTCAAACTTAATCTGTCTTTCTGAAGTGGATGAATGATGCTGGAAAAATATTTAAATTGAAATATTAATATATTCGATACATTGGTACAGTAAAATGTTAAGAATTACGTCAAATAAATATTTAATTTATTGTTAAATATGTATAATTTAAGTATTTTGTTGGTAACAGTAGGATTTTTGCTCTAGAAACGTTGAATGCACAATGCACCTACCTACAACAACTTTAAACTCTTACAATATGTACAGTTTTAATGTTATTGTTACGGTTTTAATGGTTATTGAGGTTATACTGTACACTTGCTTTAATTTATTTTTATCTTACTAATACTAATATGATTAACAATATTGTAATTGTATTGGTGATAGAGAACAAAATGGTTTAAGTCATAGTTATAACACAACACAAGTAAAGCATCGTAATGCCTTGAAACAATATACATACAGACATTGCTTCAAACATAAATAACAAAACTGAATAATAAGAGGTTCTCACCTTGGTGTTTTTAACACTGCCAACAACACTAGACACTTCGCCTGGCGATTCTGCTATATCGACGTCCACCAGATCAGTCTCTGGGGGGCTGTCGACTTTTTTGTTTTCGGACATAGCTTATTGTCTTCCGACAACATTAATACTAAAAAGGTTAACAAGGCACAATGATACCAGAGAAAAACGGTAAAAGAAGCGCTAACCAACGAGAACCTCACAAACAAAATATTTTGCCACTATCAACGGGCAGTAATTATTTACTCTCTGTCTGCCATTTTTTTATCCACGTCCCACGTCACGTCAAAACGTAGTGTACAAAATCGTAGTGTTATATCGTTGACAAATCGTCTTTGGTCACGTCCACAGACTAGCTAGAGATGTCACGTCTGTCCCATCTGTGAAATATGCACAGATGCTGATGAAGCACAGACTAGGTAGGGATATTACGTGCAGATGAAGTAAGTAATACGCCATTAAGGTGCCATTGTTGATATTACGCATTGATAATTTTATTTTATTTATTTTATTTTAAAAAAAAGGATAAATTAAAATGTGGTGGATACGTGGTGAATCATATAAAAATATGAGGATAATCAGAACAGAGTACTTTATATTGATTAGTTAGTATAATTGATTAGTATAATTGAATTGAATTATTATGTTTATTATATTGAAATTTTGTATTTAAATTAATGAAATGTATATGGGTTCTATGCC
>DWTT01000524.1:0-15105 GCA_018250895.1 Carterocephalus mandan
CATGGGGATGTTTTACCGCGGTAAAAAGTAGCCTACGTCACTCTCTACCCTCCTCACTATCTCCACACACAAAAACCGTACGACAACAACTAGCTATTTAGTGTTGATTAATTTATTGTATTGTCTCCGAGTAAAGTTGACTTTACTCGGAGAAAATACAATGCAATACAATACACTTTTACCTATAGAAACACAGTATTTTTGTCAATATATAATAGTATTTACATCCTGCCGGTAAACTTTTAATGTATGCCCGTTTTGCCAGTGAATGCGAGTTGGGGCCAGAGAGAGGGCACAAACTTGCTCAGCCGGTCTCAGCATCTTGTAGAACTAATTTAACTACGTCTCCTAACTGCCACTTCAATAAATTCTGAACTTTTTATATATTTTTATTTTATGTTTCAATTTAGTCTAAGCTCGCAGCACTTTGCGGTCGGTTTTTATTAGTCTATAAAATCGTAAACAACTATTTTGCTGGGAGAAGATTGATTTCTTTCGTGAGTTTTATGCAATCAGATCTTATGCAAACATCGTCTGCGTCTAGGACGATTGCAAATCGCATATTTTTATGTTTTACATGGAATTTACTGTCTTGTTATGGAACAAGTTGCGAGCATTAAGTTCCTGCTCTGAGCGAAAGTCGTGCCACTATACTTTTGTTTTTTTAAATTAAACTTTTAAGTGTAGCTGACAAATACAAACAATGTTATTTCTTTCATATATCAAACATACTGTCGTACGTTTTTGACTGGGTGAGTGTTTGTGTAGCTGTTTGCGCAAAAAATAATTTTGTTTAGCAACCGTAGACACAATAACACTGAGACAATCTACTTTATAAAAACATTGCTACTAAAACACTCTCAACCAACTTGTGTTATGTTAACATTTAACAGGATAAAAAGGTTCAAATTATTGGGCTGAATAGATTTTTTTCTGATAAATTTGCTATATTACGGACAGCAGGACGCTGAACTTAACTCCACTAAGCCAGGCCATCACATTCGTAGCGTAGCTGAGATGTAGAATAAATGCTTGAACATAATAATCCAATAAAATTATCTAGGGCCGGACTAGTTCTTCTAATTAGACGGTCGGGTACGCGCAATGCATGTTAACGAATGTCATTTGCATGACCCTCCTGTCGAGTCTAACGCCTCTGATACACCGCCACAATAATATGACCCGTATCTTCAACAAAAGCCGTAATTTTTTTTACAAATCATAGAATTTACTGTAATTTACATGTATTTAACTCATTGGGGATCGAGCAATCGAGTTGTGTTTTGATATGATTGTTTCAAATATGTATAAATAAAATATAATACTTCGCTACGCATAAACTTTGCTTTCGAAAATATAAATACAACCTTATCATCATCAGACCACCATTTTGATTTGTACCACGCCGAGAACCTGTCAAAATCACCGTGTGATCGCTCCACCCGGGATTTGGTAGAGAGCGTTCGCGATAATTGGCGACCCGGAATGAATTTGTTATTCGCAACTCTATATTTTGATGACGTTGCGTATAACAACTGGACAATAAACAAATTGTATATGTTTATAACCAGTCGTATTTTTTGTAACTTTATTCATAATCCAGATTATTCTGTTGTCTGGCGACTTCTGGTCACCAAATTATTCAATTATAATAAGTCATAAGATAATTATGTGCATGGGTCTTATAAATCTTAATGTACTCGTATAATTCATAGTATGCCTGTGTGTATATTTTACAATAATTAATTTAACGGGCAGAAGTGAGTAGTATTTGTAGTGAGTGATCTACTTTTCACCTCTCATGTTTTAGTTCTCATATGATAAGTGCACTCACTCAGAGTTTTGAGTAAGAATTTTAAATTACGAGTTGATGATGTTGATTTTATCTCAACAATACCATAACCGACCCGGGCACACACAGGACATCTGCTCGTAGCGACGAGGTGTTAATTTAATAATATAAAATAATCGATAACCTAACCTAAATGCCATTGGAACATCTAAACCATAAAAAACGTAGACAACACATACACACTAAAAACTGTTTAATAGGCACGACGTTTCTCCAAACTGAAACAGCACATACAATACATGCCAACTGTTCGAGAATAATGCAGAATAACTGTCAAAATCACCGTTGTACGAGTCGGTAAATGAACGCGCGCAGATAATTGGCGCCACGGAATGAATTTGTGATTCGTAACGCGATATTTTGATGAGGTGTGGATGACGCGCCGCCATTACTGTTTGAATAGGGCCGCCACTAACGTTACTGCGGATTAACAGCAAATGAACTGGGATACGTTTAACGTGCCAATTGTCATTTCTACCACATGAATATGCCGATAAAAATACAAGTGTTAATCACGTACTTCAATACCGAAAACGCCCTTAGGCGGCGGTAACAACTTACTATCAGGTGGGTCACCTCACGAGCCTGTTTTTCTGTCCATGTTATAAAAAAATACAATTGTTAGAAACAGGAAATCATATGGAATAAAGTGGCACGAATACATTAGGAATGGTTAAGATATTATTATGGGAAAATTAAGTATAAGTCAGTTTAAAGAGAGAAAACGGAGTAGTAACGACTGTTTCCAACATTGAAAACAACCGGGACCGACGGCTTTACGTGCCATCCGAAGCACGGTAGCGTCCATGAAAATTTGCCACTAGTGGTCACCCATCCACACAAACCGACCGCGCCCGTCGTTGCTTAACTCTTTGGACCTACTAACTACCCTCTATCCTCGAAGACCAGAAGAAGACGGCGGGATCCGTAAAAATCTGAGAGCTCAGGTCCCTGAGGTGATGGCTGATGGATGGATGGCAGAAAAATATAAAATATTTATAAATACTTGTATAGCAGTTAGGTCTGATGAAGCCTTCATGTAATTTTGGACGAGAAAAATTGTAGGTAACAGATTTCTATACGCGATCATTCCTACAATAGTGCCACTAACTCTAGCATTAAATTGTTATGGAGCTATTTACAATGCTGTCTTATAAGCGGCGTCTGGAGTCTGAAAAGGATTCACTGTACAGTCAAAGCACACATGCGACTTTTAAGAACAGGCGATTTTACGATTGTGTCTCGATCAGATCAGATTTTAAGTTTCAAATGTTTTCTTATCAATCATTTTTAACATAAGTCACAATCAAGTTGGATGCAATTACTAATAATTACCAAATGGATGTTACCCACACCAATTATGAGAATTACCTACCCATTTGTATCTTATAGTCCTAATAGGCATGGGGAACTATCCAACTGACCAATTGATGCCAATATTAACAGCGTCTGTCGAATGTTATGAGTCTTTGCTTTCTTACACATAAAAAAGGCCCAGATGGATGGAAAAATAGATTGTGACAATTATTTGAGGATTTTATACATCTAGTGGATAAGCTGGGTAGTCGCGACACAGCTATGGATGATCGTATTCGTTCATAAAATTTTTGTTTTCTCTATTGTGATACTCCAGAAATTGCAGTTTATTCCTAAGGGATATTAAACCGCCCGCCGAGTTTTTCCGTCTTCCTTTACAAACAAAATGGGCCACTTCCTGTATGCTGATGTCTAGTTTCCCTGGTATAATACTGTTTGTGTTTCAGCACACACTACTAGTAATAGTAAGTAGTAATAAGTAATATTAATAGATCAAAACGTATTATGCTGATTCTGTTGATGATAGGTACATTATCATTCTAAATAGTGAAAGCCGTTGAACCCGTATCGACAGTAACTACATACAATCAGTAAAATATAGTTTGTACATTAATAATTACGATAGTGTTAGACTTTGTTCAAAATGATTTAATTGGAAAAAAAAATAGTAAGTGTAACCTAATTTTATAACTTCATACTTCATGAGAATAGAGAAATTATTGTAATGATTGGATAAAAACTTAACTTACATACCTAAGACTATTTAGAAAGGATAAAAAAGAAGTCATAACGGTGTCAGTAATTATACCTAATTTTAAGGACCTTGTAAGGTACCTACACTCAAGATTTATTAACTTCACTAAATATTGCCCCAGCTGGGAATCGAACCAAGTTCCCCCTCATTCATCAGGTACAATACCGGTAGCTATTGTTGACAAGTAGGTATTTCCATTACATGAAAGTGTCAGAATTGAGCATTGTATTGAGCTCCTTCGCTCTCACCTAATTGCTTCCCTGTATTTCTGCAACTCAACATTAATAAACCCATGCTTCGGTACGCCGTATGGCAGCCAAAAGTACTTATTTTAAAAAGTCTTTTGTGAGTAACCCTTTGGTTAGGTACGTTGAAATGAAATGCTCTTTTATACCTCAAGAGGTTTCCGTATTATGACGTCGGGAACACGCCGCACCGTAGACACTCGGACGGACAATACGCGTTTTGATAATATAACGTTTTGATGAGGGTTTCGCAATGTTGTTTATGTTGTGTGTAATGAATGGACATACTTTTCAACTTTTCGGACGGTTTTGCAAACCAATACATTTTATTTTTAGGGCTGGTATCAAAATAACTCTGTTTTATAATACTCTGGAATTTAAAAGTATTCTTATTAAAATAGGAAAGAAGCATTACATTTTAATTTATCAAGCTTAGAAATAATGTGTGATTGATGACAGATTTTGATAAGGAAACAAAAATTTTTTTTTCAAAAATTTTCTTTACCTTTTCAGTTGAGAATAACAACTATAGGTACGTATAGATATGTGTTACCTATATAACTTGTCCATTTGGAACTTCAAAACATAAAGTTCTTATCCCTTTGAAACTTCGAACATATCCAATCAAGGAGGTTTATGATATTACAGACAAATTTACATCGTAAACACTAACAACCACCTTATCAAAAGCGGGTCAAAATTCCCCAATAGTTTCTCCAATAAGGATTACCTTTTGTAAACTAAAATGGGTCGCAATCACCATCTTGTACCAGGATTACAGAGGCGTAGGGTAACAACTATGTCTTACTTATGCAATAGAGAGGTCGCTGCCGGGGGCAAAGCGATGCAACCCCTTTGGTCCTTTGCAAATATTCTATGTAATGATTCGGTTTTAATTATTATTGCTCTAGTGGCTAAGTTTTGTTTGATGTATTGATTAAAATTGTGTTTGTGTTGAAGTGTTATCAGTGCGGTCGTGTCAATAGATACAGTAATCCCGAAGGGATGGGATTGTCACACAGACAATACCCTCGTGATTATTTCGTGAAGCCCACAGTGATATATCGAGATTGAGGCAGCAATAAATATGTACTTTATAATTATTGTGCCATAAACGCATTAAAATTGTTTATCAAACTGAACCAATAGTTGTGAGTTGTTAGTTTTTATTGAACATCCTTAAACTAAACATAAATACTATAATACGTTCTATTACAATTAAGTAGTTAGGAACCTATTTTAAGGATTATATTTACCTTGTTATTTAATAATGTAGGCATTGTAATCTATAAATATAACCACTGTAAAAGAAATTCCAAAATCATAGAAAAGGAAAGAATTATAGTGCAAGTTGATGACAATATTGTATTTAAAAAGAATACTATGCTGAACAAGAAATTTGAAGGGTAAGTATGAAATTTGATATTTAAAATAATGTTTTGGCTGCATTTGATAATAATAATAGGCAAAATAGAGAAAAATCCCTAGAGAATCTGGAAGTGACCATATTCCTCTCATATAAACTCCCCGTTTTCCCTGCTCTGTCCCTCCTATAAATAATTTGAAAATGGCTCTCACATTGAAAATTTAATATGAAGAACATAAACACATCGTGCAACATTGTCGCGTAAACTATAACGAGCAGTAACTTTACGAGCGCATAAAGATAAAAAACTCATCGGGTCCACGAACGAAAATATGAAAATGCACCTAATATCGTCCATGTATGGGAATAAAAGTTTTTCCATTTAGCCGTTACATCGTTGGATGCTATTTCCCTATAGAAGTCATAAACATGATGCTTAGCGGCGAGCACCCTCCCCACCCCCGGACAACCCTATCTCACCCGTCCCACACCATTCGAGGCTCCTAACAGGCGAAAGTTCAATTTTATTCCAGTCTTTAAAGCAGTCTACCGCCGGTTTAGAAAAACGGTGGGCTTCCCAGTCCATTAGCTAGTTTAAATTAGACTTTTAATTTTATATAAAGAGAAGTGCCTTCTTTGAAGTGCTGTCTTCAGCCAAACATTTTTTAATGTTAATTCATAAGGTGCCTGTTTTCTTTGTATGTTCCGTTAGGAATAAATTCTTATTTTTCAGTTGCTATACATAGATCGCATTATTTCCCATAGTCATAATAAAACACTCATAAATAACACGGCAAATAAAAGCAATATTCTCAGTAAGTAATATGCAAAGCAATTTTTAATAATTACTTTACCGTGCCCCCAAATGCAACAATTTGCGGAAAGCGTGCTATTAAGGGTACGAGGAGGCTCGAAGTAAAGCCACGAGAGCAAATAAACTCGCCCGAAACGCACCGTAATGAAAGTTCATTGGATTAAGCCGAGCTTGTGTAAGCCTCAATAATAATAATAGACAAAAATGTTCGTGAGCCAGTTGCGTATTAAATAACTCACTCAATAACCTCCAATTTAGGGACCTCTAAATAGACCCGGCACATTCCGACCCGCCCTGGGCATACGGAAGCCTCGCTTATGCGGTACCACCATGCTTCATCTTTATGTTATTCTCATTAGGCTGAATCGCAAATAAATTATACACCGTTTAGCTTCCCGCTTTGCTTTGCCTTTATTACTCTGTTCTATTTAGTACCAGACATTAATATTACAATTCGCTTGGAAGTCTCTACTAAAATAAATCTGAAGAGCAACTTTTTCTGTACAATGAATATTTTTCAAAATTTCGATCAGAGGCATTATAATAACGAGTTAGACCTCAAGAATGAATTTTTTGAAAATATTTTCTATATCTCTGTCTCTCTGTCTGCCTGTATATTCGGGCAACACATGAAAACCGGGAGAACTTAGTGAAGTTATACTCATAGTTATAGTCCTGGTATATAGGCTATATTAATTCCCAGAAAATAAAGAGGTTCGTTTGGATTCAATTCAAGAGTTTGTATGGATCTGTTTTAAATCTCAACCGATTCATTTGAAATTTGCAAAAAAACATTCCTTGCCATATATTAATGGAATACATATATTTTTGATAAAATTTATATAAAAGTTAAATAAATGGGGAAATTTAAAAATGTTCAAGAAGAGATACTGGAAGAAATATTTATGATATTGTTCTCAAAATGGTAGGAACAGCAGTTTGATATATGGTCTCCACTGTGAATTCAGAGTTTTCAAACTGCAAGGGGTTGAAAAGAGGATGAAGGTTTTGACTAAAGTGAAGAGAAGTATTGTTTGTCCAGGCACAATGTGAAAACAATTTATTCGGGTTAACATGAAAGGATACCTAGAAAATAAGGAAGGTTTCCTAGGATTTTACAAGTTGGAGATTTTCCAGTAATGTTTACGAGGAGAATAGGTAGCAACAATAAACCAAACTGCCTCCATATCTACTAACCCCACACGAGCAAAGCTGCGGGCGTCCCCTAGTGTAAAATAATCAAAACGAAAACAAAAACGAATAGACAGACCTTGTGTCTAGTCTCCGGTTCGACAAAAAGGAAGCCACTAATAAAAAATATGGAGGCACTTACTTATCTTCGTGAAACAACCGTGCAATCCAGGTAATGAGACGCCCGCAATATAGTCAAGTAGCCAACTACAACAGGGCTCATTATTTAGCCATTTGAAAACATTTTAACAATATTTATGGCTTAAAAATTATGAATTTTTGTGTGCAACGAATGTTTTACTTTTGTATAATGTTGGATTTTTTTTTCCGAAGACCAAGTGTTCCGAAATAATGTTTAGCAGTATAATTAATGATCAAATGAAGTTTGATATCAATTATGCGAACAGCTTCATTGATTGTGTTTGATGAATAACCCGCTATGACTGCAGTAACTCAGTTATTGGTACAATCTGTAAGTTAGTCAGAACCACAGTAATATTTAGATACTCTTAATTGGAATACCCTCGGTATATACCCTATCGGCTCAGGTGTCGTATCGAAGCAATATCGCATCATTTGTCGCGGCGTGCACTACGTATGGGACCTACTCGTACCACAGTATTATCACTATTTCTACAGTCGGCCATCGGACACGTCTAGACAGAGTAATCGTGTGGAATTCGCGGGGCCAGGGAGTGGGTAGCCGTACCGAACTACCAAGCACTCGTTCGGTACTAGCAGGTCGAGTGTCACATTTGATTGACGCATATACTAACACTGCTGCTTCCTGAAATTACATCCCTGCGGAAATTACAGCATTTCGAGAGACATTGTAGTGTATGCGCCGGCCGTCACGCGCTAGCGGTGAGCCAGTACGGACGTGGGCCGGACGCATTACCTACTTCACCTATTGAGTGGTCAAAGGCGTGTTTTATTTACTATAATGGACACCCAAACACTACAGACATCAAAGACGATGACCCACTGTTAGTAGTTGTGCTGTGGTCGTACGACGGTATAGCCACAGTATAGCGACGCCAAAGCTCCGTTTGCACAGTCTAATTTGTTTTCGATCCACATACATTTGTTAGCCTTATGGTGTCTTTGTAGCGTCGTTCAACATTTAACATTTTTTATATCTCCTTGTTAAAATATAGTTTCCGCCAAATATTTGACCATTTGACCATTTTGGAGGTAATAAATTTTGCAAACTCATATTATACATGCTTGATCCATCAACATTACTTAAATATACTTTGGTATATTTATTGAAATTAGCTTGAAGAAAACTGATATAAGATGTCATGTGTAAATCACGTATAAAAATATGACAGTAAAGTAATAAATACCTGGATCATATTTTCAATTTACTCGAAATATAACATAAACAATAACTCAATTCAAATTATTTGAAATCGAATTGTTGTTATCTGAATATGTAAAGGGTGCGTTTCACGATTTTGTAGATTACTAGCTGATTCACTCTGCTTGGCATTGGCCCTCGTTATTATTATTTCCTATGAAACTTCAACACAACATGTCGATGACAATTTTCATTAACTGCTCAAAATAATCTATCGTAATATTTCAGTATAATTTTCCTTAAATAGATAAAATTTATAAATATTTTAATAAAATATTTTTATGTATTAAAACTAGCTTGTTCTCGTAGCTTCGCATACTTCGCGATTGAGTAACAAACATCCAAATATCCAAACTATCAAAACTTTCACATTTTAATTATTAGTAGGGTTTTGTGCATTTGTGCATATTATACGTTCAGGGTATACGAGTAAAAACAGACAATTTGTAAAGGAATGAATGAATTCTTATTTATTATTCCTGTAACTTTAACATTGGCACTTATAACCTTTCCTAGTTTACATTAATTGATTGGCAAAAGGGCCAACAAAATAACTATTCACAAACACGCTACAAACCAACTTGTTCACCATAAAAACTACGCATCATTCAAAAGCGATTCTTTCTACCTGATTTGAGTCCCTCTCTTACTTAACATATTTATCGCATAACATACGAACTGATGCGTTTATTCAGGCTTACTCCGATATTTCAGACGTACCAATTGTAAATAATATCTCTCCCGCCGCATTAATACACAAGCAGAAGAATCTCGAGCCACGTCGTAGCTTTATATCTTTTGTTTCCGTTTTGTAAAATTTCGCCCCATAACATTATGTTGATGGCGGCAATAACGCTTGCAATATTTACGAATATCCTAAGAAACGAGGCGGCTGTGATAAATAGGCGATACTCGCGCCTCACGCCGGATTGACCGTGGTAGGTAGATTAGTCGGGACCGCAAATCGGGTTCGTTTTCCGATGCGAAGCCCTACGACTATAGGGTTGATCTAGGGTGAATCGTGTGACATGTCGCACCGTTTTCTAATAATGTACTTAACATTTTTTTACTACAACTACGAGTATATTTACCCCTCACAATATATTCGTCGTCCAAGAATAGAATATCCTACTCTTGGGCGACAAAGGGTTGTATAGGGTTTGCGAATGTAGAACATGAATCGACAATTGAAGGATAAGACGATTCAGTTAAGCCTATAACGGGTACTTTTCTAGGAGCGACTTAATTCAGTTTTCGTTAGGTAATCAGATTTTTCAATATATTTAAAAGCTCAAAAATGAATATCAGAGGTTACTAAGATTGCTTTTATAAACAACAAGTAGATATTTTGTAATAGACTACCCGTTAATAGTTTTCTTCTCTCATTTCTTACAAATACAACCGACGAGAAACAAGAATATAATCTATGTTGGTGTTGGACTCTTTGTTGGAGTTCGTATTAAAACTTGAATATGATTCAAAGAGTAAAAAGAAGTCCCGGAATAATTGAAAAACGTATTATTCAGCTGTAGTACTCTGTATTCTTTTGAAAGAAGGTACAGATAAATTGAAGCCACATTTAAAATAAGTTTTGTTATAACCTCTTTTTAATAGTCAAAGACGTTACATTTGATGAGATTTAAAGTCTATGATGCGAGTATATTAAGATATTTTTTTCGAAAACAGAGAAAGGAAAACGATTTAGAAGAAAATAAAAGGTAGACGTATGTAACAATTTCTTTCTACAAACAGTAATATTGGCTTATTGGTGAATTATTAGTAAAATGTCTATTATACGTTCACTGTGATATATACCTGAATTTAATGAAGGCAGAATCACAGAATACTTAATAGTAGCAGAAAAAACTTAAAAAGAAGCATTCACTCAGATGCTTTAATACGCCATAGATAGTGCGAATACCATAAATACTTTTATCAACATGGATTACATTTCGACCTCTTGATATTCCAACAACAACCAGTACTTAATACAAAATCCCTACAGCTTTAAAATACTAATAAAACTTGGAACGGTGTCAGCATTGCGGAGGATGGCCCTCCGTTCATTAGCAATGAGTGTGATGGCGCTTGGGACTCGCTCAGATTATATCAGAACCAAATCCCCAGCGTCAATCCACTGGCCCCACCTTGATGCTCATTTTGCTATTCATTGTCCTGTGGGACACACGGACGAACAGAATTATCAAAACATTTTTATAATATTAAAAAGTAAAGTACACAATCATACTTTACACTAATTACGACCTACCCATACAACGGCTGATGAGTAATTTAAATTTAACCTAAATTGCCACTTATCTGTTAATGAAGACACTTCTTTTTTCTAACGTAGGGTAAAGATATAAATATCGGTCTTTTGTTCTTACACATTTAATGCAATATCATTAACATCGCTATATAATTAGATAATAAAATTTTGTTGGCCTTTTGATTCTTCTCACTAGAACTTCTCACAAAAACAATGACTAGCAAGATTACGGTGAGCATTTTACGAACGTTAAAAAGTTTGTTGCCTACCGCAGTTAGAACTAAATTCTAGCAACACCGTAACTTATGCATTGCTTGATTGAGAAACAAAAATTTAAGTATTTTCAAACAAGATTTTTGAGTTATACCTCGTTAATATAATGCTCCTGAATTGACATTATGAAAAAATATTCAATGTACAGAAAAAGTTTCTCCTCAGTTTTATTAGGTATAGTGTAGACAGAAAGTTCTTCAGAGCTGTATGTATTCACTGGTCAGTAACAATTGCCTCTAGACAAGTCAATAGAGAGACCCCTAATTAGTCGAACTACCGGCTAACATCAAGCCAATTAGAAGGCAAATTTTGAATATTACACTAATTAATGAAATATTTCCTTTGTGATGGACCCTTTGGTACGTTGAAAGTCGAAGTGGATACATTTATGAAATTGACCAGTAGTTTGAGTGCCCAGTGAAATTAAATCACTTTAAAGAAGGGTTGATGTCCAGTACAAAGGTAAAATAGGAAACCAGAAAGATAAAAGACAATATTATACCTATAAGGTGTTTTTTTATTATAATAGTAGTTCAAGTAATTTGTCGATTGTGTTTAATCCCTAACCTATCATGCTGCAAACTTTTTACTATGTTTTATAACATAATATTAGTCCTTATCCTTACTAAACATAGGCCCTCCCTGATAGTTACGTATGTAAATACTAAGTTTATACCTATTAATATAGTCAAATCTTCTGCAATTCATCCCATCGTCTCATGTATTTAGGAAATATAACAAAAATTTCAATAAAATGGGACCTAAACAAAACTGGTGAAAAGTGGGAGTACTACACATCTGTCTACCACTTCGGGGAAATACAGGGATGTCACTCGTGAATATAAGTGAAGTATATCTGGGCTAATTCATGAGTCGGTATGACGTCTATTCAGCACGAAGCGATTTCCCTTAGGACCTCCCGAAGATATCTAATTACAAATTCGATGCGCCCAATAAATATTCCAATGGTTTCCAATTTACATAATGCTACTCTTCGGGTACCTATGTATACATATATACTCTTAGTTTTGTACTTGGGTATGAGCAGTTAAGTTATTATAAACTAGTGGACGCCCGCAGCTTCGCTCGCGTGGAATTAGACATAATAATAGATTATAAAGTAGCCTATGTCCTTCCTCAGGCTCTAGACTATCTGTGTACCAAATTTCATTTTAATCGGTTCAGTAGTTTTGGTATGAAAGCGAGACAGACAGAGTTACTTTCGCAGAAGAATCTAAGTTACTAAATGTATTAAATAGAACACATAATATAATAGTATGAGATAATTACACATTTTTATCTATGGTCCATTAGCCAGCTCAAAAACTAGATCCTGTAAAAGGTTGCACGTGCAATGTAATAAGACCTTAACAAAAACGACATCATCAAAGTAACATTACAAATCAATTTGTTTGCATGTAAATATTTTATCAGATCAAACATGAAATTCAATAGCTATAACTATATTCAGGACGCTTGGACACAGCGGTCCAATCAACCAACTAGTTATGTGGACAAGCAAACTTTGTATAATAACATGGGGACATCAAAAGAGTACAAAGCCGCATACAATTACGTATCGAAGCCCTTATTAGGTTCAAGAAAGGCAATTTCGTGGACAAAAGGATGCCCCTAGTGCAGTACTAGCGATTCAAGTTTCCAGTGGATAGACAACCCCAAATATCCGAATTTATTGAATTTCGCATCGAGTTTGAAGGATGACCACACATTCATTGTTCCGAAGGGCATTTATAAGGGTGTAACGTTATAACAGGTACAAGTGTAAGTATCTACTTGTACGAATCGAAACGAAGGAATTCACGAATGTGAAAACGTCAAGTCTACATCAAATAAACCCATGAAATCTTATACCCCATTTAGGTGTTCATTTTATGGTCCACTACGCTATAACTAGCATGTAGCTCGTAGAACCTGCATGTGGTTCACCTGGGTGATTACTACCACCGACACCTTTTGTCTAATGTGTACCCAAATTTTTTAATGCTACGTTTGATAAAGTGTAGGCTACTATTGAAGAGGGTAGCGTACTGTTAATAATATATGAAAGTTCTAAGATTTTATTTTACATTAAATTTTATTTAAATTTTCTAATAATTCGTACTAATGTAGCCGATCAGGGACGGTAAACTTATACTCTGAAGCAAAGAATTACAAATTTAATATCTATCGTCCTCTAATAATGTATTATCTTCAGGGACAACTCAATTTGTTCTGCAAAGGGATTTTGCATCGTTTTATGTAAGAATTTCTTAACCGTTTCGTGTGTGTTTTATTTATGCAGAACACTTCGTTTAAAGTTTCATCTAATTTATGAAAAGACTATATTATTTATATGTCTAGAAAAATACATAAGAAGTATACTGTATATCGTATACAAGAAACGTTATAGGTGTGACATACACATTGAACATAACTTTCGTCTTGTCCGTGTTCATTTTCAGACCCACCCGTTGTGAGGCACTGTTCAGGACTCTTAGCATGGTGCTAAGGTCTTCTAGCGATTCCGCCAAGACGACTTTGTCACCATTAATGTTGGTGCCATCGAAAGACTCCACCAGAAGCTTTGGGGAGGTGACATCCCCATGCCTAATACTTTTCTGTTAAACGTAAAGAATTAGTCGTGAAGTATTATTAAGTTTTTCCAAGTTGAATTCCCCTGTAACACGAAAATGTTTGACGGGAATTTTGACTTACGCCCTATGCATTACTGTAGATTTACCACACATAATACACAGACATATTATACCTCAATAGCGAAAAGTGAATTTTTTAAACTAGAACCCAATTTACGAAAATCGGTTTGCACTCAGAAATGCTAGTACCGCCCAGATAGAAAAGTATTCAGATTCTACGAGTAACACCCTTAGACCTTTTCAACCACATTCACTATTTAACAGCGCTTTAATTTACTAACAGCTCCATCACATGACAAGTTTCAAGACTAATAGCGCGTGGTTTTCGTATAGCTCGTTACATTACAGCGTATTGTCCAAGGTTCAACCACCTCAGCTACGGTGTCTGCAGCGATTTATTGCAGTAATGTTAGCGATCTGTCGCTTACCCAATGCAATAACTCACGCGGGCGATATAAATACCCCGGGCCATATCGCTGTTTTAAAGCGGGTGTCATTGTTTTTACGTCTTATGATAAAGATACTTGTAAGTGTTTGGATTCTTACACGTGTCTTCATCATATCATATATATATATACGCCTCTGTTAATGTGTTTTTTATGGATACAAAATAGCAAACAAGCTTGCAGCACCACCCATCCGCTGCCTCCCATAAAATTTTATTAATTTAATAGTTCATTTAGTTTTTTACTAAAAGACATTGAAGATTTGGAAAAAATTAAACAAACATATTTTATCATAATATCAGTTTAAAAGTACCTTCAAAAGGTGACTCAGAGTTCTTAAAGTAAGAAATAGATTAATTATGTATACAAACTTCATAAAGATAAAGTTTATTTTCATAGTACATTAAGAATGTAATTTGAAATGAGTGCACTCAGCGGCCGTATTAAACGTTAGAAACGTGAAATAGCATCAGTTATTATTCAACAAACCAGTGTAGTATAAGGTTCACTTCCACATTACATAACATCACGCCTTTATTTACCCGAAGGGGTGTACTGAGG
>DWTT01000525.1:0-15101 GCA_018250895.1 Carterocephalus mandan
TATTTGCATGATATTTCTATAATGAAAAAATATATAGGCAAAATAGGGCCTATCCTCTTTAGTTCTGTTATCAATGGTGCAATATTATTAAGACTCCAAAGGGCTTGCATAAATAAGTCATTCATCTTTATTGTAGAGTTAGCTGGAAGCTAGATCAGTTTACACATACTTTGCGCTGCATATCCTAGTTAAATTGATCATGACATCAAAGAACTGGACGGACGTCAGACATTTCTAGTTTAACCACAGATAATTAAATAAGTATTAATAGGTTTATGCTTGAAACATTTACTTTTTATATAAAAAAATGATATTTTTAAATATACCTATGCCGAATCACAAGCACTAGCTGTTATGACTGTGTTCTTCCCAAAGTACCTAAGGGCAAGCCCCCTTATTCATAAGAAATTAATAAAAACTTAATGCTATAAGGTGTGGTCACTTCCTTTCGAATTCTGAATTGAGTTTTAATAAAGAACACAAACCACCTTATAGCTACATAGGGTTATTAATTTGTTATCGTGCCCAACAGTGTAATTTCTACGGGTTGTAGCTATAGTGGGGAAGAGTTTATCATTGTAAGTTCTGAATTTATTTGTTTAATGAATATAAATCATGAAATGAATGGACAATAAAAGTTCCGCTGATAAGGCATTACTAGTTAATCCGATCTTTAACGCTGACCTGAGCTTACGTACAGCTTTTGTCCAGACGAGACGGAAAGATCTCGTTTCGGTACAAATTGTACACAAACTTTCTTCGATTATGATTATCGTTATTGTCACGACTAGAGTCTAAATCATGGCTAGTTTAGCTAGGAATTTGACGACGGCATACAAAATGAAATCGGAACGTCAGTGTGAGTCGTTTGAAGAGTCCAATTACGTGCACAGGAGCAAGATTCGTTTAAATGAAATGATTGTGTCGATATTATACATTAAAGTCGAAAGCAGATAATTGAATTTCCTGCAGCGGGCAGCGATGGGTTTGAAGTGAGCGCAGCTTGTGCGGCTCCCCTTCATGGCGTGAGTACACCGTGCTAGTTTCATCAAGCGTTTCCTTTAATTATTCGGCCTATTAATACACACATAACACGTGACTTTACAACACTCAATCTGCGAATAAGAGTGCTCAAAATAAGGATCTGTTAATGGGGTTAAGTAATGCAATCTCTTAGGAATTTCAGTATTATTTTCCAGAGATTTAATTATTATTTTCAATTTTAATTGTAAGTATGTACATAAATGATTTTTATACCTTCCTAACAACCTAAATTTTCCAGCCTAAGTTGGTCCACTTGAAAGGTTGAGGTGAAAGATTGATAGGAGCATTAGTTGATCACTTCGGTGGTATGTTTGAGGATTTTCAGAGGAGGGACTAAAAAGTCTTGTTAATCAGTCAATCAAACATTTATTGTGAAATACTGGTGTGTATAAAGATGTTGTACTAATTTTTACATTCCCGCCGCTGGGCTTACAATATTTTGTCACAATAGGTTATTATTACCAAATTATTAGATAAGAATTTGAAATCATTTTTTAAAATTAATATCAATAAATAGAATCAAATCAAATAAATAGATGTCAATAAAACTTTGCAGTGTGGTCTGAAATTGCTATTTCAATAATTTGACTTTTTCATCCTTTAATATTATGCGCAAAATTATCAAGGTATGCATTAGGTACTAACAATGCGTGTTAGCTTTCTTAGTTAAATTTTCATGTTGTGTGTTAGTTGGTTGTTAGTATCTTCTTGTCACAGATGCGTTGCTTAAGGATAGTCTCCTCTAGAAGAGTGTAACTAATTTTGTCTGACACTCTTTTATCTCTACTAATGTAGGTTAGAATCATATTATTCAGAAACTAATTTAATCAAAGATAGGTTGATGCTGAAACTAGTTCGTTTGGCGAACGTTTGTGTTTCCAACGATCGCCAAAACGCTATTAACTAAGTTTCAGGTTTGTATTTGGCTTTGATGTGTGAACTGTGTTTGCCGTCCGGGCGGGTATGGGAATCATTACTTGCTCGGACGAGCTTCCTTACTCCGCTTGCCCAAATATTTGTCGTTGCTAGTAACCTCTTACATTTTCGACCGTGCCTTCGAAATGATGAAATGTTAGCTTAACTCACAAAACATTGACCGAGCATTTAAAAATCGTTACATATTCAACAATAGTCCATAAAAATAGGAAAACAGCTACTAGGATGATATTTTTTACTACTTATTCCCGTATAAGTTAAATTTGATTGGCTCACAGATGGCTTTTATACCAATGTCAAATCATTTGAAACTTTGTCAATTATTGACATTTTTGTGACATTTTTTCTAGGAATTAGTAATAAAATCCGTCTATGAATGATTTTACATAATAGACCACCAATACATTTGTAGGTGCTTGATACCAAACTCATGTTAAATAATAGTATCTAAGTTAAATATTTCTCTTTGTCACTATTTATAGTCATTGTTCGTATAGCTAGGTAGGTAGGTATCTAATTTAAATATGTTCACTGATATGTCTCCACGCTACGACCACTTATCCTGCATGATGCATTACCACTAAACACGCAAGCATACCGAAAATGCATCTAACTTACAAAAATGTACTTGTACCTATATTTTTTGAACAAATAATAAATTATAACTTGTTCCAAACGAAAATCGATTCTTGCCTTCTCTTGTATTACCATAAACACAAACGACTTAAGGCATGCGCGCTTTTTAATGTTTTATTGTTAAGTTTAACTTGCGCTGGACGGGAACAGTGGTCAGAAAGTTTTATAATGTGTTCACTTAGCTATGTAGATAAAAAATTTAATGAAGATCATTAAACGTGTACTAATAACATTTAATGAAAATAAATGAAACTGAATCTAAACAACAGAACTTTCCTTAAAATTTTTAAATATTTTCAATTAATATTATACTTAAATACGTTTTCTAATCATCTGTATTCATATTATTCATAATTGAACTATGTAAGTAATAAGTACCTAGATAGTGCTAAAAGTCATATAAAAAATCCATACCGTAAACACATGAATGTACTCGTACATACCGGTTTTTTGCTTAGAAAGAAGCGCTATCATCAGTTTTTTGTCTGAATGTTAAAGTGCACAAGAATTCTGAGGGGAGTTTCGATGTTATCTGGGCATTGTTGTGTTTTAACCGTCACACTTGCACACACACGCAAGCTTGTTAGGGCTGTCTTCACCATATAGTTTTGTTTTAGGTATTGGTACTTAATTTACCTTTAATGGTACATATTGTTTTATTAAAATGACTAAGACGATAATATAACAGAACAGTAATTCAGCCAGAGAGTTTTATATTTCATTTTTATTTATTTTTTAATATGTTCGTGGAATGTTCATATTAGCTGCAACCTACCTAATAGGTTACAGCTAATATGAAAATCTAAGCGTCGATTTGTCCTGAAAAAGTTATGCCAAGTGTGTCAGTCCCGATAATAGAAGAACGCATCCCTAGCACACAAGTCTTGTTAACACATTCTACAGGAAATTACATTCTTTACACGGGGACTATGGCGCTCGTCTAAGTTTCCGTTATCGACCATCGCTCTAACCTGTCAAATTGCTGTCATTACGCTAGTCATAAATAAATAACAGTTTTGCTTGACCTACTCAAATGATCGCCGAAGATTGATTAGATTTTGTTGGGATTGTTTTCTAACATTTAAAAGTGTATGGTTTGTTAATTATTTTTAACAAAGTGTTTCAAAGTTAAACTCATGTAATGATGAAAATGATGAATTAAATAAAATTGACTTCTCTACCCGGTCCTTCTGCCCTCTGAATTGGGCTGTTTGCGGCTGTGTTATTCAGTCAACATAAATAACGATATTAAAATTCATAATCAGCTTCAGTTTACTTAAACCTCAACAGTCAATCAGAATTTATTATACTTTGTAGCTTTAAAGCAAAAGACTACAATAAAGTGTTTTGTTAAACTTTCAGTTTTCCGCGAGTTTCTACACCGTGATTTGGACATTTAAATGTATTTCAGACATTTCAGTTTGTATTTGCTAGACTTATTCGTGATTCTATGAATAAGAAAATACATGGTTGAAATATTTCGCTTTTTTGAATACGAAAATAAATTGCTGAAATATTTTCCTCCTTTAGTATTTATTCTAAAATTGCGATGATGAGTCATAATAGTAATGAGATTTGTAGCAATAAATTTAAACGCATTAGTTCAGATTTCCCCTCAAATGAAATAAGAACGAGCTTTTATTGGGTTGTATTGCATTTGGTAGTACTCGTAACTGTTATTTTCTTGCTGCAGTTAAAACGTGTATTAAGCATAAAAATATAATTTATGTTGGAATATGGGACTGCATATCCGCATTTTGTCTTATCTTAATAAACCCTCGTAACTTTAGCACATACATTTGCATAGTGTAGTCGTTATCATCGCCTGTTTCCGAAGTTGACGTACATTTGTGTGTATCGTGATAGCATTTTAACGGTTTGTTAATTCAAAACAACAACAAGGCGATTACCCGTCTTGATAACCTGGAGTATAGATTATTTTAAGTCTTTTCATCTGGAATTTAGTAAAGCGGGTTATTAAAGAAAATCTCAAAGGATGTCCAGAGCACAGGAAGTGAAATTAAAATTGCGTTCAATAAAGCGAGGTTGAGTTGGGAGTTTGTCAGGCTTCCCATTTCGTATTTATGTAGCCGTGCGATTTATGAACTATATGTTTTCTGGCTTCAGGCACTTTATTATTACTTTCGAGAGAGGCTTCCAGGAAAGGGGCGGCAGAGGTTGGGGTTGAGAAGGTAAACAAGTGCCGTGGGTTTATTCAACTAGCTAGTCAATCGAATGAATGTTTTCCTTATTTTAGTAGTATTCTTTTTAATATGTTTCCGGGATGATATTGTCGACCCGCAGCTATTTCAAATTAAGTAGATTGCCTACTTGTATCTAAAGCCCAACTCATGTACGTAGTAAGTGCAGAGGTCAGCGCATTGCGGCTGAATATCTGTAGCCGTCCAAAGGCATCTGTTGCCAATTTGTCATCGATGTAGACTCATTTGAGATTCTCGTTCTAAATAAGTATGTTTGTAGGCACTAACTGATCGAGACAGCAAAACTTAGATATGATGAAGTCTATGAGCTTGACTAATTTAATGCTTGTAGCCGAGATCAGTACAAGTTTAGAACGTGGTTGCAATGTTTGATTATAGTCCCCAGCGAACATTTATGTTTCTTGTGAGCGCTTGAACGCAATCGGCTTTATCAAAAGGTTTTTAATTTATTAGCGAACGAATAAATACTATCTGTTTAATGGTGCCGCTTTCAGGTTTTCTATCACGTTTGAACTCGATTGCAGATTTAATGAATGGAACCTCTTTTCATTCATGTAACAAACGATAAAACTAAAGTTTTACCGACAGGTCAGGTGGAAATAAATCGTTGAAATATTATTTTAAGTGTACAGACAGAATAACAATAAGGAATAATGAAATGCATAAATTAAAATTAACTTAATAAAGCTCTAGTATACAAAGTCAAATGGTAATAATGATTGTGGTAAAAATAGATTGTGTTGTGACTTACCTAGGATCTACGAAGGGTTCAGCGTAGATGTTCCGCACAGGCTGGCGGCGCGGTAGGGGCGGCGGCACTGGGCTGAACCCCTCCATCATCTCCTCCCGCTCGCTGTATTTCAGCGACTTCATCGTCATTTCGACCACTTCCAAACCTCAGTCCACTTCACAGTTATACTTTAATCTTGGAACCCAACATTGCACTAGAAACTCCTATATCACTCACATCGCTGCTATTAACGTCGAACGATCGTCGGTTAAATTCACTTGTAGTTCCCTTCCTTCAGCATTATTGCTGAAATATTTTTTGGGATGCGAACTGATTCTGAAAAGACGCTTGTGAGAGAGTGCGATCGTCACGAGTTTCGCGCGCGTTTCGGTGCCCGGACACGCAGCCTGCCCCCGAGGCCGAGCGAGACCGACTGCCGGCCCTCGGGCTCCGGCCCCGGCCCCGGCGTCCCGCGACCCTCGCCCAGCTTTGTAGTTTTTGCTCCAGACGAGGTGCCATAAAAGCTCGCCGAGTTATTAGATGATCGAACAAAAAATGCGGCCCATACGAAGACGGCATATTGTATGGAGGTAATAGAGTTTACGCAACCGAATGAAAAGCGCGATCCGCTCCACCCATGTTCGACATGACGTGATGCGGTTAAATTTATTTCAAAGAATGCCCTTTGTAAGAAGTGTGAACAAAACATACCCTTACAAATATGGTGTTTAAGGGTTCTTGATGTTGCCGAAATTTCTGCTTGTGGTTTATTTATTTCAAATATAACAATTGTGTATAGCCAAGTAGTTATCAAGATCGTTTACTTGCCTATGTATAAACCGTTTTTAAGTTTGAACGTAATTCCTTTTAATTTAATTTAATTTAAGATACTAAAGGATTTATTCAGTAACGGGAAATTTGTTGGATGTAGCGTGGGGTGGTACTGATATTGTTTAGAATATAATTAAATCAAGCGCAGCTTTCTCCCTCGGTCCTGGAGAGGCGGCTGGCTGATCTCAGCGCTTTGCATGTCAAACAATTGCCCTCGCACATATTGTTCACTACAAATACGACAGGCGTGCACCCGTTACCCTTTTACACTCTCAAATGCTTGTTTATGAAACTGGTTATGTCTCGTATGTGATTTATTGAATATTTGCTAATACATGGCGACTGCTTCTATGCGAACGATAAAAATTCTCACATAAGAATGTGATTCCGCGAACGCGTACTCTAATAAAAAGGGTTGCGGTAAAATTATGTAAAAACCTGTCCTATGGGCCCGAATTATCCCGCAAGGATAAGGAATAAGAATATAAAAGAGGCTTAGAGTTTTCCATACGGATTTAGAAGAAGCAACGAATGTAAGATTTACATACTTATACATGTGGGTAAACATGCTCGGTGCCGAAGTGTCTCGGAGTACCTGTATAATAAATTGATTTAAGCGCCTCCTGACAGGTTTAAGTATGTTTTGACAAACACTAGGGAATTTAAAGCTCTGGCAACGAAACTTTGTTTTGTGTTTGTGAATCGACTGACAAAGAGGCACCAAGTTGAGTTTTCGCAAAATGCGAAATTTATATTGTGTACTACCTCCCTATAAACAATTTAGAAAGTTAAGTAGGTAGCGTTTACAAAAAAGTGAGATTTATTTTAAGCATATTTTTTTATTTTTTGCTTGTAGTCGCTAACCTAAGCTTCATCCAATTACTTATTTTATTTGATTTGTAATCAGTTCGTTACTACCTTACCTTACCTACTAAGAAATGTATGACTGACATTATTAACTATAGAATTTGAAAATTATGCATTCCACTGGTACTTGATCATCATATTATTAATCAATCTAGATAATTCTATTTGTATTTCTTCAGAATGAATAAGCAATACCGATAAAATATAGCTTAAACTAAATTTGAAAAGTTTATCTAGTAATATTTAATGAACAGAAAATGTTTACTACTTGGTTTTTTTCAAATAATATGTATAATTTTTAATGTAAGGCTTGGGAATGTAGAATCAATGGCTATAGAATGCTGAAATCAAATTCATAATCATTGTTATTTTTGAGATTGAATGGAATCTATTAATATTTTATCTTTGGAAATACATATTTAAATAATTTTGATAATACGAATATAAGTAATGCTTATCTGTATCTCATTTTTATACACCTGTTACTTACGACTATATTCAAACTACTAAGGAAGATACAAGCATATCGTTCTGAATTAATCCTAAAACTATATCATCGCTCACGGATCCCAGACATAAAATACAGTTACTTGTAGAGTTGAGCAATAGTTGCCTGGGCTTATAAGGTAACGAGGAAGCGGCCGGATGGTTGTTCAACGTTTTCCCATGACTGATGCATTTCTGACAGAGCTTCGTGTGTGAGCAGCCTTGTTCTTGCACTTGAACTTTATCTATAGCAAGCAGGCGGTATAATGTTTATCGAGTAAAGGCTTACAGAGGTCTGGTGCTTGAGAAGTCTTATTTTAAATTAGGTTCTGGCTAAACTAGCTGAACGACGGTGACAGCCCAGTGGCTATCGAATTCGCCTCTCATTCGAGGGGACCGGATTCAATACCACGATGACTTTTCTAAGGATCTGGATCTTTCTTTGGATCTGACATGAAAGTTTGTATTCAAATTTAATTTGATTGCTTTAAATTTCACTATGACCACTATATTACTGATTTACGAGTACTTGCTTTGTAATTTTTTAACAGTACCTTGTATAAAACAGTAGTAGGTACTAACTTTGAATGCATTCTACGAGTATGTTCAGATTTTTTCTGATACGAGTCCTTAAATATACTTCGTCAGCACATTCGTACCAGCCACTGTCTTTGTTCGAACTAAATTAATCTTCGTTCCTGACCTAAATAAATTTCGGCATCCGTCGGCCCGTTGCGACAGAAAAAAATTACTCAACTATTTTAATTAGCGTAAAAGTTTAGAGTTCCATCACAAAAAAGTCAATGAATCGGTTCACACTTGACATGTGAATGCTCTTTCTCCATAATTAGACATTTGTGACAAGGATGACACACAAAACAGTTTAATTCAATTAGGCAGAGCATTGGTTTACTTCACAAACAATCCATAATTAAAGGGACTTTCTTCTATAAGTTCAGTCCCTTATTTATAATCCTCATTTTCACAGGAAATTATATTATTGAACTTAATAGCCCAAATTTATTTACCTATTTTCGAGGCCAAATATGCTTAAGCGCAAAAATTTTAGCTAAGTCACAAAATTCGTTAAGTTAATGAAAAACTAATATTGTGATCGAAAACAGATTTTAATTAAAGCTTGGAGCTTCGCCGAACAATTGTGTATAAATTTGGATTAATTATGTTCGCTGGAATGTTTTTCAGGTTCGTGGTATTATCGTTGTTGTAGATAGATGCAACCCTACTAGAAATCTTTTGTTAGTGCGAGTTACCGCATCGCAGTGCATGTGGAGCACGTTTCATAAAATAAAAGGAGATATTGATTCGTGATGAGTTAAGACCTTGAAAGACGAGGACCGCTGTATTTTCCCCCAACAGTATTTTAGGTCGAAAATTCGAATAAGTGAAAAACAATTTAATTGGTAATGCTTTGCTGGGTATCGGAGGTCTTTTGCATAATTGAACCGTGGCACCAATTCTGTGAGTTCGGTGCAAAATACCAATCATTATTATAAAGACCGTGAGTCTTTTAATTAAAAGGAAAATGGACGCCGTCAACGCAGTGGGTAAGGGACCAACCGGCGAGGAAATTGGGACACTTTCCATGCGTACAATTAAAATGGACTGGAATTTAGTGGGGCGGAGAGTTTACAAGTGACGAAGAGGACACAGAGCACTTTATTCCTAGTTTAGCGCAGGCAGGAGCCTGTCGGCCGCAGTACAGCCACATTCTCGGCGGGTAATTATGCACGCCCGTTTAGTTTCCAAGCCTCTGCTCTAACATTTCATGCCTCATTTTGCAGTGTGATTTGATGCATGTTATTAATGTTAAATTATCAAGGGAGATTTGCGTGCGAATGGGACTTATTGTACAAATTGTCTATGAATTATTTTAATTTTGAATTCAACACGTGTATTTCATTTGAAACGCATTTGGAATTTCAGATCGGATAGCCTGCGGATAGCGTCAACAGCGCACAGCTTCTGTGTGTGTGACAGAGGATTCGCTCAAATTGAACAACATAGAGGGCGATCGGAAGTGAGAGAGGTCACCGTTAGATTGAATGTAAATTAGTTTTAGAATTTTTATCGGAGTTACGATTATCGTTTTATTAATGTGATATATTTTTAGAAGTAATGGTAAGTATTTTGTGCTCAGGTACATAATAAACTTTTACGTTAATTGATTTTCACCTTTAAATTGTTTAGGTTTAGATACTGTTATCTGATAAGTTACGTATTAGTTAACTTACACAGATCAGAAATGTTTATGTAAATAAGGATGGAAAATACCACGGAAGAATACCAGCCATCTCCAACTAGTGAACAATAATTATTAATTAAGTCATTATAAGCTCTCTGTATATCTGCCCTTCGACAAGGTAGAAAGACGAACTGAAGAGGACGGCGGGAAACCGCTAGATTCAGAAGGCACAAGACCAGACGGAGTGGTGTCATTTGGACCTCAAAAGGCTGAGTGATGGATATCTGCCGATTAATATTATTGCACAGTTTATCTTTCCTCAATAGTTTTTAATTAGCAAATAGATTGGGTGGCTGAATAAATAAATAATGTTCTAATGTTGCGTTTGAAGATTTTTATACGATGAGATCAAAGTGTTTCGGAACTATATTAAACACGACAGAAGCGGACGTGCTTATAAAGAGGGGCTGGCGACGCACGGCCGGTGCGGATAAAACAAAATGTTTTCGCAAAATGCACCCGCCCAAGGTTTTTAAATGTAACTACTCGCTCTTCGATTTTTGTTTCTCTGCCTGTGATATTATCCCTTCTGTGCGCAATGCATGGCTTATCATCATCGTGTTAAAAATATTTGAGTTTTAAGCTTATTTTATACAAATGATAGAAGTAAATCAGAGACAGTGGCTTAGTAATAAAGTGGAAAACAATAAATAATAGCGTCACGTCAGAATCTGTGTTAGCGGGCGTCGCGTCATTAATGATTATAATGGTTCGGGAATTGTTTCTAGTGCGTAATGGCGGGAAGGTAGGGGCGGGTCCGGAAATTGTCCTCTTGTCGGCCACCGCCGCATTAGCCGAGTACGTTAAGCGACGTTCGCAAACATGCGTGCGTGTCGATTCATTTGTGCCACGTGACAGTATTCAGGCGGTAGAGCCTGTATAGAATCTTTATATGTTGTATGTCAAATCTATTTCGAAATTTATTAAGGGTTCTTGAACATTAAGTTTGTAATGGGCGGCAGCGGGTGGATTTTGCTACATTCATTTTCAAACTCATCATGGATATGTAGATAAAATGATATGAAGAAAAAAGAGACAATTGCTTGTTACAAAAAAAATTAAACAAGTGCTGAGTAACTTCTAGATTTTCAAATTTCACTGATTTGACGTTAGATAGCTATTCGTATACAAAACATTTTCGCATGTAAACTTAACGAATCATCTGTAGGCATACCGAGAGCTTAGGAATGAACCAAGACTGCAGTTTACTGCAGTTTACTGCAGCAGACATTTATCACAAAAGTAGAATTCGAGTAGCAATACAAGGACTCTTAGAATAATTTCAAAGAATTTTAAAACTGGATCTTTGGACTTATCATGAAAATCTTAGACCAAACACATTGACGACATCAACATTTTATAAATAGGGCCTCCGGAAAGTAAACGACCTAATGAGTTAATACCAATGATGATGTTATGTTTATATCATACATTTACGTGTTTAAATTAAATTCCCCATATCAAGTTTACAGACTGGTATTTAGTTACTAAACATCTTGAAAAACTTCTTAAAGACCTAATTGCATTTCACTTACGCAAAAAGGCTGTCAAGTTCTGACAAGGTATTTTCGAGCAACCTGTACTCGTACTTCTACATAAATAAATCTTTTTAGCGTGTGAACGCGACCGGATGGGCAAGCAATCTTCATCATGTGTCACGGTAACAGACTTAGTCGGGCCATTAACGATCGACGAATTTTCCAGCAATTTAGTCTGAGTACATAATTGCGAGAACAAGTCGAACCTAATCGATGCCGGGTCCGGGTTCAAGGTACCGTTCATACATATTTACTTGTACATCGCACGGGAAGAGAGTTCTGGTTTATGGTCCCACAACTGTTGTTAACCATGATTGATTTATTAGAGCTTATTTACGAGACACTACAAGGATACTAAAAGGTTAGATAGACATAAAAATAACAAATATTCTGACTAATTGATAACCTTCTTCCTATCTATCATGGTATTTGGGCAACCGCACGTTTATGTAACCAAAGATTGAAATATTGACAACATTTAAAACTAGTTAATACTTATTTATAATCTATTTCCAGGTGATTGACAAGTGTCCACGGCTTGCGGTAGATTATTAATGCAACTTTTCTTGCAGTTCATCAAAGGATTGTTATCTGACTGATAATAAATAGGTATTATGTGTTTTTATTTTTATTTTGCTCTAATATCTCAAGCAGCAAACTAAGTAGTGACCTTGAATCCCATGAACTGCACAATACAATTCTTGTTTGCCTCGTGAATATTTCCTTTTTTACTGGGGTACAATAGATTATGGATAAAAGCCGTGATCACCTAACGTCATGTAATAAATGGCGCTAGCCGTGCTAGAATTTAGGCAAGCCTATAATCTCCATGATACCATTACAAAAACGTTAAACGAGTGCTGTCCAACAAGCTAAACATGTTCCTAAAGCTTACATGATCGATTGATGTGATTGATATAGATAATGGCTGGTACGATTGCTATGACTAAATCTCTCGATCACGCTTGACTTTTCATGTCCACTTACAGTTCAAGCATTTTATTTGATTTTAAAATATTTAAACATATGAATGATCCCAACCGTCTAAGACGTTGGGATATTTTTTAATCCTCTAAGTTCATCAACTAATTAACTAAACTTACCAGTATACGTTAAGTGTATTTTAACATTCTTTTTTTACAAAGAACATAAATCAACATAACAAGTAACAAATAAGAAGTAACGGCCACGCACCGGGCGCAAGTGAGAGTGAACAATGTTGTTAAACATTCTCAACATTGTTCTTCGTAACATTCATCACATAGCATTTGGAATTATAAAATCATTGGTATTTGACCTGGTAAAACTTTAAATAACATAAAACCATGGTTAAAACAAATAACCAATTCTTATTTTTAATTATTATTTTCTAGATACCACGCGAACTCTACTTATATATTGCCTTTTCCCCGTTTTACTATGGTTTTAATCAGTGCACGATTCTGTGTCTTCTGAATTTATTATTTAATACCTAATACTAATAGAGATAAAGATAACAAAACGCATGTGAAACTTTATTGTTAACTGCAGATTCATTTTCAAGCTGTTGCTCTAGCTAAATAATATGGAGTATATATCAAAAGTGCAAAAACTTGAGTTTGTGAAATCTTGTGTAAAATGATTTATTTAAATTAAAATATGTTTTATGAATGGAAATACTAATTAAAAATAATTGGAATCGTGCTGCGAAGCTTGAATGGACATAAAAGTTTGATATTTATTGGTAATAGTAGGTAATAATGATGAAACATAATATTATTAGGTATGTTACAATGAATAGCGAGCTTTTTACGATTGATGCTGACAAATATGGGATTGGAATTTACCGAATTAATACAAACAATATTTTTGGCTACTAACAGTGTTACCGTAATCTAAGCGGAATAATATTATTCACACATCGGTGCAAGTCCAGTCAAGAACCAAACAAACAAAGGTTATGTAAAAAATTACTATTCCTAGTTTGTAGGCAGGTACAGTGATTAAAATTACACTTAAGGTTTGGATTAATAGATAGATAGCTACTTCATAGATATTTGAGCACCGTGGCATTCGATGATTAAGTATTTGACTGGTAAATATTGCGTAAGCTCTAAGTTTGAAATTTTATCTAACAACCAAGCTCAAATATTAAACCAAAGTCTACAATAAGCTTTGTAAATAGGTTTCTCCGTATTGCAATAAGTTGTACGTAGAAAAAACTCACAACATTCATGCTACCGTAGTCCATAAGTCACGGCGGTCACGAGGGTTCGCCCGTTCACGATTTGAGGCATGTTATTACTAAACCACATTTCAGGAAAACAATAAACACCGAAAACAATAAAAAACAAATTAAAGTCGGACACACGATTAGGTAGTATTGCGCCGTTTTGGGGGATATTGGTGGATGTCACGCTATCGGGGTCGTGGCTACCTGCCAGCGAGAGTATGGCTGGAGGCCGGGGCGCCGAGCGGGCCGCGGCGCAGCGGTCGTGGGGCGGAGGTCGGCCGAGGTTGCGGCTGGTGGCGTATCGGTCAGTGACCGCGGTCGTGCTCCGAGCACCGAGTACCTTTCGCCGTCGGAGATGTCGTTGTCGAGTGACCACGCGGCGGACGGAACACGCGCGGACCGAGCGCCCTCCGCAGGCGATTTGAAGCCCTCCGCGCGACGTCGCTGCGCGCGCACTCCACGCGACGGGATAATGTCGCCCTATCCTGTGTCGACCTATCGAGTTATCCACCGTGGGTGACTATCACGATTATTCCTGTCAGTTTCTTCAGTAGACGCGGTGAAGCTTATATTCTCTTTGAATGTCCCTGTGTCTACTCTTTTGGATCTAATTCTAGTTTTTCGTGCGCATTGAGATATTTCACACTAAGTAGAGTAAGTAGTGAGAAGACGAGACACTCACTGTCACAATAGTGAGGATCTCGAGGTGTGAGGGTTTATCTGAGTGTATCGATACCGAGACTTTTGGTTTCATGTTTACATTTTATAGAAAAGTTTTAATCGACATAGGACATCCCTAAGCAGATTATAATTGGAGCATGCGTGGTGCGAGGGTTGAGGGTGGAGGGCGGCGGGCGGCGGGGCGACACCCACGGCGGTAGTTGGCGGTAGCGACTCTACGGCCGACGTGATCTTGACACCGCGTATGCAAAGCCTACGACGCTCTAATTTTATGCAACAATTACCTCTACCCTGAAATTAGCCACTGTAATCTTTTAATAGGAACAAATATAGGTTCCATTGAGACTATTGGGAATTTGACCGGGGCAGTGGGTACCAATAACGGTACAAACAAGGTACAAACAAGGAGGTGGTACAAATGCCCAAGGTATTACGTACCGTTTCTGCTGTGTAGTATTTGTTTTCCTAAGCGGTTGTCCGATTGGATATATGTGGTTTCCGTTTGAATTTTTCTAAATTAAATTAATAGTTTAAAAAAACTAAAAAAACACGCTTTTATAAAAAATCCAACTAAAAATGAAGTCATGAGACCTTGAAACCTAATCGTGGTCAAAGTTCATTACAAGACCTTACCACAAGTGCAAACACGACTATG
>DWTT01000526.1:0-15077 GCA_018250895.1 Carterocephalus mandan
GAATTTGTTCTCTATTACACTTGTACCAATAAACATACGCGAAGCGGTAGGTTTACGCGTCGCCCCCGCGGTGGGGCGGCGGTGTGACGGTGTGCGGTGTGCAGGCGGTGTGCGCGCCCGTGTTCCCCCTGCTGGAGATGAAGCCGCCGCTCGTGGGCGCGCTGCCGCCGCACCACCTGCTGCCGCCGCTGCACGACCACCACCTTGTGAGTGGCGCTCGCTACCCGCCTCGTACCACTGTTGCAGTGCCACTGTTACCTGATAACGACCTTAGAACTTATGGTCTAAGTGACATGTTGAACTGAAAATAATATTTTCGCGAAACGCGGTCGACTAGTAGCTTCGAAGTTGTTAGCCAAATTTTAAATTACAGAATAAGTATATCTGCATGAGAATGTGACATGCATAGGTTTGATTCGAAGCTATTTTCAAATATTTATTCGTACAAAATATACTGTCTATTTTGGTCGTATGTATTTCTGTCTCCCAACTCAAGTTTGTAATGCTTTCTTGCTTCAAGTCACCAAAACAAATATAAACATAACATATTACATAGTTATTCAGGAAAAGTTATAATTCCCGCATTGTCCGCATAAAAGTATTAAGTCTAATACACTAATCCAAGTGAGAAGCCGTACTTAGATGTACTCGTAAATGTCATTTAGATCAATAGTTCTAATGTCGTTAGCTTTGTTCTCTGAACATAGCAAGATGATCATGTGGCCGCCACATGTCACGTATGCTAAAATAGTTCATTTATTGATAAAACAAGGTATGTTTTATGTACTCGTATGTTACCTTGAAGACGCTATGTGAAGAAATGTTATAATATTTGCACTGTAACTGACGCGCTGTTAAACAATAACGTCTAAAATAAGTTCAAGTTTACCATTGCCACAAACGTTACATAAAACAATATTTGAATCGCGAGTGATATCCATTTTGGCGCATTTTATTAGATATTATTGTTAAATGGCCAATGAACACCTCGAAGTCATCATGATACGCATAGCCATACTGAGTTTGTCAGAATATTAAGTTTACACTGCATTGTTTTGGCTATTTTTATTAACTAATGTTTGAGTCTCGCATTTATAATTTTAGAATCTTATATCAATTCTATCAACGACACGGCAACAAATGATTTTCGGGGTGTTCGTTTATTCGCGTACGAGGTGGTGTAGAACAGAGTGTTGTTATGTGATTGGTGCTGCCCCAACTCCTCCATTGGTTTGGATATTTGTCCAGTCCCCGTAGCAAGAATACCAGTAAAACGCCCAATAATCTAGATACCCGGTGATGTGGAGTGTAGACATCAAGTATATTATTTGCGCTGTTTTATATCCCTTACGCTTTGACAACCATTATAGATACTCTTACTCCGTTTATGTATATTTGCACGTTGTCCCTTTTCAGTGGTATCCCTTTTAGAATAATTGTAATCAACCTATTCGATCAATTAGTTAGTGAATCCATATTAATATCATCACAATTATGTCGAGTGTTTAGCGATAAAGTATGTGTAGAGGAAAACATTCACATCAAGCTTTATCTGTTTGTTTTCTGGCATCGCCGATTTACGAGCTTTTAAGTTAATGATTTATTGTGTTTGACGCGACAATCGTTCAACCTCCCTAATTGCACCTGTCCCCAATTTTCGCCTCTTCCAATATCTTTATTTTGTGTTTACTTTCCACGTGAGATAATATTGCGATTAACCAAGGACCGCATGGCGCAACGTGATGCGATCGGCTCTTTAAACAACACGCATAGTTAAATGCTGACTCCCGGCAAATTAAAGGTGCATTTTTGAACTTGGGCAGCACCACTCAAGGCTCACAACGTGGTCGAATGTTTTAAAAGATTACTAAGAAAATTTGCAAATCGTTAAAACGCGCGTGCTTTAGCCAAAGGCTTGTATTAATTATTCATTATTGATAACACGATATTGTAGCTGGGTGATAACAACTCTTATGTACAATATTTGTATAGTAAATACCACTTTAAGATATTGCGAATTTTCTTAATGAAACTAATAACAATTTTTCAAATAAATTTGTGCCCAGGTTACCCTATCCAGCGATCCCATCCCGGCAATGTCAGAGAAGACGAAAACAAGCAGCTGGAGCTGAATGTTGCATTGTATTTTTGCATTCAGATTCGATCGATAATTCCGGCATGGATGACTATTTATAGTATTTATAATTATATATTTTTATGTGCTACTTTAGGGACAGTGTTTTGAGCGCAATGTATGACAACAATATCGTAGTGTAATTATGATTCGTTTATAAAAATTGTTGTATAAACCTCAAACGCTCTTGATAGCATGAATCTACAAATCCACAATTTTCCACAAACTAAATGAAATATATGCGATTATACATCACATAAAATTGTTGTCTTACTTTCGCTGTAAAATTAAGTTCCAATACATTGTAGTAAAAAGCATAGCATTGATAACATATGGCCTATGATGTAACGAAATGTTGTAGATGGGGGGTCTGGCCAAGTCCCCGCTAGCCGGGCTCGCAGCGCTGGGCCTGGGCGGGCTCGCGCCCACTAACACCGGCGGACTGAACCCCGCAGGTTAGTATTTTTTATTTTTATAACTGTACACTAAACTAAAATTGTAATGTAGTTTTATAGCTAACAATTTTCTAGCAAGCTAACGACTACAACCTTAGATAAGATTGAAGCGAAAGACTGCTTTGTTTTTCTGTGTTTTGTCTTTAACTTAAAACCCTGTCGGCAAATATTATAAAATTGTATCGTATTTTCTCTGTAAGTGATTATTTTTGTTAATCTTTTGGGGAAATAAATATCATAAACCGTAAACCGTAGGTACTGTATATTTCAACTTCTCCCCCACCCAACCAGGGTTGACTGGCAGAAAGCGCCATAATGCATTAAGTCCGCACATTGTATATTTCTTTATAGGTGTGTATAAATAAATATACTATAATTGATTAATAGTTAATTATCGAATAAAACTTGAACGATTATTTTAGTCCTTTGTCCAATTACGGAAACCGTGCAATTTTCTGAAATAAAAAATATCCTATCTCACTCTCCAGGCCCTACACATGTAGTGTAATGAAAAAATCACGCAGATCCAACATTTCGTTTAGGCGGAGAAGGACAAATCAACAAACACACTTTTCCATTTATTTATTCATTTTATTAGGCTATCCACCAACGATTGAAGTACAATAGTTAATACAATATACGATATACTAAAGCAAAAAATGGATTACACAGTTAATTTTTTTATAGTAACGATAGTAATTAAAATTAACAATTAATTGTTAATTGATTAACACCAGCTTTGGCGGCGCTAGCCGGTTCCCAGCTGCGCACGTCGAACCAGGCGCGCAACCAGCCGCAGAGCACGCAGCAGTCGCACGAGATGACCGTGCCCAACGAGCTCATCGGGTGCATCATTGGCAAGGTCAGTGACACGCCTTGCACAAGCGCACTACAGGGACTGATTTAGGTTTTTGTAAATAGAAAAACCTTTTTAAGTTCATTTTATGAAATTTTTACAACTGGTTACAATAATCATTATTCGTTACCAAAATTGTCAAAACCACACATATGTCACATATCAAAACTGTATTTCGTGTAGTATTGCCTATTCTGGCCTTAATAATTAGACATGCAATATTTTAAACAGCGCCTAGATAATATGATTAAAATGTATGCACTAACGGTTTTACGAAATCAAATACGGATTAATTTTACCTAGATAAAGTTAACCGCATTTATGATTCAAACCTAATACTCAGTTAACTGACTGGTGTATTATCCTTAAAAAAATGCCGTTTAATTGGTCTGTGTTTCTCCAATTTGAATCCCCTTTTGAATAAGTGTGCGGACAGGAGATGAGCGACAAGACAGATTGCACCGCTCCCGTCCGTTTCTTGCGCGTTCCTATAGTATCCTATACTGTTGTATACGTATATCGCTGCATCGCAGATATCTTACCTTACACAGTGGTATTGTTCAACTAAAACAAGCGAGGGGCATATATTATATAACTTTATCTGCCAACTTATTTGTAAATTGTAAATTTCATAGCTATACATTGTTTAATTTTCTTCTGTAAGCATTTTAGAAACATGCAAGTTTAACACCTATATTAAATAAAGACAATTTGAAATTGAATTGAATTTGACTAAGAGGCCAAATTTTTAGGTTATTTTTTTTTTAACTCAAATTATATATAAATATCATGGTAACATGATAATTAAAAACACATAATTAGATCACATTACCAGGAACTAAATCAGTCAATAGTTTGTTATGTTATCAGTGATATAGTGAGTAGTTTAGGTATAATGATTGTTTTTGAAATGTAGGCCATGATTATGTTTTGACCTTGGAGCGAAGTGCTCAAGGATGTCCTTGGGTCTTGTCGTTGTGATATAGCAATGGATAGCAGCCATTCATCTAATGTAGTTTGTTTGACATGACATCGTATGTAGTATAGTTAAGGATACAAAGGCATTTTCATTGAAGATTTGAATAATAAACTCTAGCCCATCGACGCAACCTTTATGTTTCCAATCGGCCGGCATTTCAGGGCGGTACAAAAATCGCTGAGATCCGTCAGATCTCGGGTGCCATGATCCGGATATCCAACTGCGAGGAGCGCGAGGGCGGCAGCACCGACCGCACCATCACCATCTCCGGCAACCCCGACTCGGTGGCGCTGGCGCAGTACCTCATTAACATGAGGTCAGTATCACCCACCACTAAAAACTTGACCTCGACGCGAGGACACCCCGGCACTTGCCCGCTCGACGACCTCACGTAGCGCGCACACATGGACTACCTACGCGCACCGCGTCTAACGAACAATCCCCCCAAACTATCCGGCGACCTAGCATACACCACCCGTCCATCATATATCTCGCCTGGCCCACCTCAGATTCTTTTTATTTGACATCCTGTTATCTTCCTTCGATTTATCATATACCTTGTACCGGGACGTCTCGAATTGAGCTGAGTAGAGTAAAAGATTTTTTTTTTGAAACACGAAGCTGGTTCCGATCCGAGATTATCCAAAACTTTGTTTTTATTATTGTCTACTAACAAATTGTAAGTAGCAGCACTCAAATAAAAAAGTTATTTTTTCTGCTCGTTACTCTTAGTAATTATAATTTATCTGTATTAACGTTACTTTTTTGTTGAAAAAATAAATAAAAACAAGCACTGCCTTTTTCGTTAACATTAACTACTCGCAAAACACTCACCGCCTGTCGATTATCTCGGATCAGCACCGTTTCCCGTTGGTAACTAGTCGTATAGCGTCGAGACGTACCCCCCTGGCCTGGCCCTTTACAAACTCCTGTCCCGCCCCCGCAGTGTGGAGCTGCAGAAGGCGAATCTGGAGGGCGGGACGAACGCGTCGGGCGCGTCCAGCGGCTCGTCGTCGAGTCCGCTCGCGTCCGCCATCCCGCTCGCACAGCTGCTGAGCAAGTCGGGCGCGCTGGGGGCGCTCAGCTCGCTGTCCGCGCTGGGCGGCCTGTCCGACTTGCTCTCCAACGCCTCCCCGCCCGTGCAGACTACGGGCGTGCACCGCTCGCACAAGGCCCAACCTTTCCGCCGCCAGGACGACGACGCGCCCGCTAAAACCTCCAAGGAGCGCAACAAGTACAGCCCCTATTAAGTCGCTCTGACCGTTGAGCCTTGATTGTCATTAGGCGCGGTGTACATGTATTAGAATACAGATAACGTGACAAATAATTGCGCTAAACTGCTGTAAATAAATCATAGTATGGCCGCCGGCAGCTATATTGAGAGGTGTTCAAAATTATAGATAACGTTGGAAAGTTAGTTGATTATTATGAGACAACTTTTACTGTCACATATTTTCACATTCAAAATTGATTACTAACTGTACTGTTTTCGTTCGGGGACCTAGCTGACCAGACCGGTCACCCGTCTGAGCAATGCTGAGCATTTATTGTTAATATTGTCAGTAGGCGCTACGGTTAACAAAATTGGTTCTGTTAATTGGGAGGCTCCAAACTTTGAGAATGTAGTGATAGTAAGAATATGTATGAAATTGAATCGTTGCAGTTTATCCGCCATTCTAAAAGTGTAATATTGATTTAAATTTGATTTTAAAACTAGCAAGTATATACATTCAATTATGAAGGTGTGACAAAGGGCACTAATAAATACGGTATTCACCAACTACTGCTAATCATCAATATCTAAGATTTATCTACTAGTGACAATCAAGGCTTAAAATGGAATGACTGTCTGAACAAAGGTCCTAAACCTTATCCAAAGAATCGAAAGACCTAGTAGGGCCTGCGCGCATAGGTTTTGTTCATTCATTTTGTTCCAGTTTTATTCTTTAGTTTGTAAGCGAAATGCGTCAAGTCGTATTATTTTGGTGTTAAGACGAAACAGATTAATACTACAATTACAAGTGACAAATTAATCAAGATCTATTTACTGGTATTTTAAATATATTTTGATCTTCCGGAGCATAAAGATTAACCGCCTTAATATAAAACGCGGTTAAACTTACTACCGTATTGAATTGCTTAGCAACCACATATTGTTGCTTAGCAACCACGTTTGACTTTGGATATGTTTTTTTTACTGCGGCACTAAGTTAAACCACGTTTTTTAGTAAGCCTGTAAGATTTTTGGCGTCCGAGTCGTGCGGAGTGGCAACTAATGTTGTGGAAATACTATGGATATTGATATAAAGTAGGTTATATAATATAAATAGGTAGTTTACAGGTCTCGATAATGTGTCGAGACTTATAATCTAATTACGTTCTATTATAATAACATGTTGATTTTTGCTGCTATTATTACTTGCCACTCTGTATCTTGCTATGGGTGGGTTGATCAGAAATTAAATTTATAATTTAGAGTATTTAATTTTATAATTAGAATAGAAAGTAGGTACCGGCTGCAATAATCGTAACTTAAAAGTTACAAGTCATTGTTTAAGTAATATGACCTTGTATAATTTTTGTATTTTAGCAAAAAATAATATCTATTAGTAATTTATCCTTAAAGGTGGAAATCAACGCATAATCGTCTCATTCTCTCGTTCGTTTAGTTATCTCTTATTATACGAATTGGAGAAGGTATTATCAAAATCAGATAATAACAAAAACTCACCTTTAGAAAACCTCAGCTTTAGAAATGCACTGTTCCTAAAAAAGACCGGCTGCCGCCGCAGCGTGCCGCCGTCGTTGACCATCACTTGGCCAATGCCAGTTGGTGACCGCAGATAATTTCTTGGAATTGTTCCAATTATTATTAGCTGGTTTTATCGAGGGCTAGCTACTTATGAAGTTGTTATTTTTTTAAATTTCTGTAAACCAACTAAGAAGCCGATGTGGCCGACTTTGAATTTGTGTGTATCAATTGCCGTGCACACATTGAATCTTTAGCTTTATCCCTATCTGAATTTGGAATTATCGATATGGAATAATAATATAGAGGTGGGTACTTAACTGACTCACGTCAATCATTTAATTTTACTGTTTTTATTATATATGTAGCGCCTGATTTTTCTATGCACATTATCAATAATTATCTAGGATATTTGACCAATGACAAAATTATGATTTAAAAAATTTTATACGCGTCAGTGATTTTAACATCATATTTCATCCAAAATGAAATGTCAAAGTGACACTTATATAATAAAATAAAAGATACATGAAAATCACTATTTTTTGTATGACCTAAAAATGGCCAAAATAAAACTACGACGATAACTAGGGATCGTGACAATAGTAGTAAACGTAGAAGCTTAAAGGCTGTAGAATATACAGAGTGCTTCGCGTGCGATGATTGTAAAAACTCTATTTTAAATGAAATACAGGGTGATAGTTAGGACGTCAAGCCATACTTCGTAAGACATCTTCTAAATATGTACCAACTTAAACAAACATTAAAACAATAATAAAATACGATTTAACAAGTGAAGTATTGTTTGATGTCTACTCATGATGTGGACTCTGTATAGTTTAAGATCAAAGATGAATTAGAATGAATAGGATGTATTAGTGTAATAAAAGTTTATTAACAATAATGTTCGGTAAATTTTACTTAGACAGTGTTAGGGAACTTTGCAGTACAACTCGTTTTAAACTTTTCAAGTGTTTACTTGGGAACATTTAAAAGACTCGTAACAATATAATGGTATTGATTACTTAGTATTTAAGTTTAACGTCTTTCCTGTCTTCATTAATAAATCGTAACTTATTTCGAGATCCCAAAGTTAAGTATTTTGACAAGAAAACATGAGTTTACTAGAATAAATGTAGATGTAGCAATCTATACTCTATTTTAAGGACGTTTTGCCTTCACACTGTCTTGATAAGTTAGTGCGAACATATAAAATCGAGGTCCAATTCGAGTGTTTTTAATGTTAAATGTAGCTCCAGGTAGATTAAAATTGTTTGCTTGCAGTTTTTTTGTAATCTTAAATCATGTTAATTTTAAGAAAATAGATGTTTTCATATCTTTTCAAGAATCTTATTACTCGCTAGTATAGATAAGGGAGACTATTGTTTTTAGTACATACTTAATAAAACTATGATTAAAAGGTAGTGTTTTACTGTCTATGTCGTATTAAATCGTAATTTAACATCAGGCTGGAAAGCAATCGTGTGTATATTAATGCGACCCAATACATAAAGAGTCCCATGTGCCCGCCACTATCCTACTCAGCCTACGCCTCCCGGCACAATCCCGTGACACCGTCACGCCGAACCATCAAGAACCTACATCCTACAGCTCACTGGATCATCCATCCCGGTAAGAATTTTCCTTTACATTATTTTTTATGCCCGATTTCTGACATTGACAACGAGGCATTGACAACGTTTCCTCTTTTTTTTGAAGTTCACTGTTTCCTTGCAAATCCAATTCCCGCCAATTCTTATTACCTACTGTGTGATTATGTAACATGTTTGTCGCGGTACATATACGCGTTTAGTAATGTCCGTAGCGCGTGGGGGCGAAGTATAATAAACGTGTACGTATGCCGTTGCAGGATCACCATGGAGACGGCGGGCCTGCCGCTGCCCGGCTACCACTACATCGCGCCCAACCATATCGTGAAGGCCCCCATCCACTGAATGGCCGCTCCCAGCTCTACACTCCGAGAGAACTTTGCCACCCACATATCTCCTCCATCATATCTCTCCATTTGAGGGATTCGAGGGAAGCGATTGGCTAGCAGCTGAACGTAATATGTTTACATTTGTTACGAGTTTATAAGTATTTTAGATATTCTTATATTTATCCTCCACTATTTATCGGTATGTGCTACGGGTCAGGGCACGGTATGGTCGTCTGAGAGGGAGCCGACGGACGAGCCTTCGGGTCTTTCGATGATGTGAAAGATTTATAATGACTGACGTTTTGAAATTATGATCGGTCCGCGAACGTTGAACTTGTAAAATTTCACTGAGCACATGACTAATAATTTTTTTATGTTCGTTCGCCGTTCGCGGACGATCTGAAGCATCCGGGGATTGCTGAGTTGATCGAATTTACTATGGATTTAAGCGGTCGAGTATTTCAATTATCCATTGGTAGTTATTTTCTATTCGAGGGGAATAAATTCGGGCGTCGGCATCGATAAGGTGTAGATGCGTTACAATCGTGCTCGGAGCCGCTGACGTAGCGTAGTGTAGATTAGCGAACAGAGTGAGAGGGTTAAAGACAATATTTGTAAATAACATAAACGTAATTGCCTGAGATTAGGTGTTACAGTAAGTGGTCCGCGCGCCAGCCGCCGCGCTGCGCGTGCGTGCAGGCAGTGCGAGCGTGCGCGGGCGCAGCCGCGTATATCGATATTTACAATATGGCAGCGGGCGCGGCGGCGCGCGCGGGCGGCGGCCCCGCGGCCGTGCGGAACCGGTGGGATCAAATCCTTTAAGAAACTTACATTAAAAGGAAGACAGATTAAATCACCCTTGAGTGCATCATTAATATGATCTATTAATACAAAAGACATTACATATAAAAATAGTGTTAACTAAATGTGATAGTCTTGTAACATATTTTACACGTAAAGATCTCTTACATTATTAACACAATGTGTACATCGGCTATTGGAAATTTTATGTCGAATAAATGATATTGGTTTAGGGATCAAAACCAAAGATTGTTAAAGTTTGTTTAACATTAATAATGTTGTGGATTTATGCTAAATTATTCTGAGAGCTAACATTTAGTAATGTAATATAGAAGAATAATTTCAATTATTTTATTACCCTCTCCAGACTGCTCATTGTATTTAGCCTTAGAACAAGAAATATAGATAGTACAGCATTAAGTGACATATTTCCAATAAAAAAGAAAATTAAAAAAACATTTAGATGTAAGTAGATTAAGGTAAGAATAGGACCAGTGTATGTAAGCGCTTTCCAGTAAATATTTTTATTTCCTTAGAGAGAAAAATCGTGCCACATTAAGGGAAACGAGTTGTGCCAATAATAAAGTTTCAAAAGAGTGATTCAGTGTTTCATAACTCTTATATGTCTATCTTACATGTTTGTGATGAATTTACTGTTTGGATAATTAGATCAATATAACATTGGTTAATCCACTTATTATTAATTTTGCACTATAGATGTAAGATGTCCACACAATTAGAGTATACCTATAGTACCTACATATCCTTTAACATATTTCCCTAAGTCTTCCCCTTCAGTATTCGTGTAATAAATCTTAGTATTGTGCCAAAGTTGTATCAAAAATATGTAATAACAAAGGATTTGAATGACGGCGAAGGTCGTAAGTTGTAAATTTCTTGTCGGTCGGTAACGTCGGTACGTGCTAGTCAAATAAAATTGGTCTGAAATAAAAAGACATGATATTTTTTTACATTCTAGTCAAAATTTTTTTAATCGGTATACTTTTTATCTATGTTTATTTATTTTTGTTCATGAATGTCAAAGTTTATCTGTTTGGGGTACTTTCGCTTAGTTCTTTGACTTAGCAATAAAATGATGAAATCAATTATTTATGGTAATTAAAAAATTGCGAATAAGGCAATGTATAGAGCTTTGTACTTTTAAGTATTACTCATGTATAAATGGAATTTATTCGATAGAAATTACTCTGCGATGAGAAAATAAAAATTGTTAGAGAGATGAAATGTCATAGCTGTGATTTTGGAGCGCACTTTTGTGCATAGAGGCTACGTCAGATTGGGGCAGTTAGTGGGGCCGCGGCGCCGGCAGCCGACCCTGCGACGCCGGCGCCGGCACTTGTAACGCAAATACTTGGCGAGATTAAGTATTAGCTCATTGGTGTTATCGGTATACATTTAGTACAATGCAATTTTAACAAAATTAGTGAATAGTGTTCATTTGTCTCGTGTATTATGTTTGTTTTATGGTTTTATCTACTAGCGTAGGTTTTATGGTATTGTTACTGTTATTTTAATTTGCTCAATTAAATATTTTAAGCTAAACTCGAGTTAATGATGTATGTTAAGCGGGCATTTCTCGTCCGCGATGCTGCTTGGTCTGTATGCTTTTAGTGAATATTCGTATTTTGTAATGTTGTAAAATAATATTTATCGTTGTTTATATATGCTACATAAAAAGTATACAATATTTCTGTTTGACATGATTATTTGTTTTCATGTGTGATTGGTTATCTTTACATAGTAAAGTCATATTATACCGAAAATTATTTAGATGATTATTTACAAAGAACTTGATCAGCTGTAAGCGTATAATTTTTATATTAACATTGGTTTCATTAAAGCAGATAACTCGGTAGGATAAAGAGGTTAGATTAGAGATTTAGCCTTGGTTTAAGTCATTATAATTATGAATAACTGAAACATTAAAAAATATTTTATTTGATGAATATTCCGAGTTTATTGGTTTATAATACAATTAATACAGAATTCAGTTTATACGTGTTAATAAATAATGCACATATTACATATAAGTGCCTTTATTTTATTTCTTATTTTATTACTTCGGTTTTCATGTTAGCCTTTATTGACAGGGTCGGAGTGCACTGTATAAATAGTGTAATTATCTCAATTTTAGCAAATATTAACTAAATGTAATAGTAAATTTTTTAGAAATTTCGTGTTAGCACCTCAATTTTTAATTCTTACTGCACCTTTTTTAAATGTCCTAATGAGTCTGGGACTACTAGATGATACAAAAATTAATTCTGGATGATGTCTGGCTACTTGTAAATCCAGTTTTAAAACTGACTTCTTATGGACTGCCGAATGTAAAAATGTGAAACCATTAAGCTATACCGAGATATATTTTGCTATCTTCCTTCGTAATGAATTGACTTCACATACAGGTTTTGAGATGATTGCGTATAAAGGGTTGTGTAATTTGTTATACGTATACAATACTTATCTGCTTCAACCCCACGAGTATGGTCTTATTTTTAATTAGAACTACAGACAATTTATGATAATATTGTAGTTAATCAGGGTAAAATACAAATAATCTCACTCTAACTTAATCTTCATGGTATTCTATAGTTCATATCATAATCCGAGTGCTTATAAAATTTTATTCAAATTATATTTTCAAACTAATTACATTACCAACAAAGTTATGATTCTTTTTTATACTCTTCATATTATATACGTTTACGAGTATATCCTACGTACAGTATTATCAATTTATATGGCTTTTTGCCGGGATATTGATTCAAGTATCTTGAACGTGTGAAGGATGTTTTAGTGTGTGGGTAATTTGATATTATTATTTAAATAAATTTGGGCAGGACTATTTCAATGTTTTGTTTGTGTTCAAACGGATTTTATAAAATCTCTTTGATTGTGTTCGAAAAAATGTATTTATTCGTGATGCATGTATTCAAACATAATCCATAACATGATTGTGCAACAAGCGTACAAGTTTGTAGACGTGCCATAAACTTATGGTCATACTGTAGGTAAATATTTGACAAACTTTATTTGAGAGTTTGTACTATCGTGGGCTTTAGTCTTTTACTTTTGTTGTTTCGAGTTCATTTAGAGTTAATGTTAATGGTATGTACTTAATGACTGAGTATAGTTAAGATTATAAATTAGTAAAATTGCAATAAAATTCTGTCACTCGTAATTCACTAATGCAATTTCGATGAGCATTTAATTGTCAAATCAATCAACGAGCCTGTACATCCGTGATTTATAATTTGTGCACCATTCCAAAAGCTTACGATTGAGTTGTATAGATGTGTGCAAACCGTTTACTAAACTATTTTTTGATAACATTGTTGAATAGCCCATGATAAAATAATTTTCATTCATATTGACCATATAATATTATTCCCTACCTACATTTTTATTACATAAATAAGAGGAATGGTTGATATCTCACAATATGACTATTTTAATCTACCATTGACATCATAAACAAGTACAAAGAAGTAAATAAAAACCAAATAACCAATCCATAAAAATATTGGCGAAAAAGCTACATACATCTATTGAATTTTAAATTAATATTTCATGGAAACATTGGTGATTTGAATTTATTATAATTTATCGTGTACAATGACTGTAGTCAATATTATATAATATATTATTGCTCGTGTAGAGATCTTAGGTTTTCAAGTAACATTTTCATGTTCACTCGTCATATCTTTAAAATATCACTGTAATTGTCAACATATCTAATCGTTTGAATTGATTAATGTTATTAAATATAAATGTTGTACTTACGGTTACAGTATACTGTCATTGAAGTTAGTTTCAATATAATTAATGTTTGTTTTCATTATGTTAATTCAATAAAGTGTGTAAATAAAATGCATTTTCATTTTTAAAATCAACCTTTGTCCTATGAAGTCGTCTCCTATCATTTATTTTGTTCGAAAGTTTCCTCGAGACGACAGCGAGCACTGTTCAGACTAACTTACACAATAACCAGAACCAACTGGCGGTATCAAAAAAAATAAAGATATAAAATCATATTTCCAACCTAAAGCGGCAGTTCAGTACCTAAGCTTGTATTGCCTAGCCAGACCATACCAAATGGTGAACTATAGTGGGGACTAGGGACTCACGTTGATCGCATGTACGATCACACTGAGTTAAGCAACGTCTGGCGCGGTCGATGGGTAATCGCTAGTGGTAAAATTTCATGTGTTTTCAACTTGTTTCTATTACTTCAGTTCATGTATTATGTAAGCTTGATAATATTTTTTCTTTACGCAGTCTGGTTTTTTGTTTTTACCCAATCGAGCCAGAAGGAGAGAGGAGTTATGATTTTAGAGTGTAATACTTACGTATGTTCTCAATAATATTATTATTTTTTTAGTTTTCATAGTAAATAAATTAAAAAAATTTATAATTATATTTTTTTAGGATACCTACTCACAGAGTACATCTTACATACTGAATATCTACCTACGTAACTACCTCACACCTTTACTTTTTAACACGTTAGTTTTGATTTTACAATTCGCCACTATTTGACGTACCTACGGAACGCAGACGCCACGCAATCTACCAATTGCAAAAAAAACGAATGCTACTTATTACGATTTTTATACAATATGTATATAGATAGATACGAAATTTCACGCCGTATTAGTAAAAATAATTTTAGGGCGGCTTTAAATACAACTTCGCAAAATTAACCCTTAACTGGTATTGTAAATTTGACATACTCGTACGTAATTGGTGTCGTGGGGGCGGTACGGCCCCCATTGTATATTTGCTTCTAGCAAGTAAGTGTTAACTATGTACTTGAATAAATGGTCAGAAATAATAATTAATAGGCTTGTTTTATGTAATCAAATAGTTTTTATTAATTTAAATCTTCTTACTTATGTAGGTACCTACTAGAAGAGATCACAAAATAGTATCAACATTTTGGTAGGTAATATTTTTTTCTACGTTACAAATATCAATAAAAAATATAGTCTAAGAAGTTAATTCAAATACGTCTAGCATTATTTTATATATAAATAATGTATAACATATATAAATAATTGTAAAAAAAAAGAGTTAAGCAACGACGGGCGCGGTCGGTTTGTGGATGGGTGACCGCTAGTGGCAACATTTCATGGACGCTACC
>DWTT01000527.1:0-15073 GCA_018250895.1 Carterocephalus mandan
TGTAGGCTTTATCATAACATTGTTATTAGTTGTTTATTAGTTTTATAAAGTCAAGTTAATTTTTAGCTATAGTAGGTACCTCAATGTATGGAAAACATTTCTTCGAACATTTTCGTGGGATAACTAAAAAAATGTAAAAATCATTTATCAACGGATGGATGGATGGATGAAGCGCTACACTTAATTTGTATAAACTAAATTTAGTAGTGAATATACCGGTTTGAAACATATATATATTCTCATATACTTAAGTATCACTAAAATAACTAATAACTAACTGTAAATACTTATGTTGTGATACATAAATATCTATATTTAAGCTTTTTTAAACTAAATCTTATTATAAAAGCAGTAGGTTGCACCAGTTGTTGTATCACTCAATCCCATTTTATTATTAGTTTAGTTGTGTTTCTATGTATTGATTTTGTTACAAATTAGGTAATATTCCTATATTAATATATTTGATGATATATTTCGCAATATTGCACAATGTATGGAGCTACCCCTTATGCATAAACAGGCTTTTCTTACGAACCGGCGCGGCCGAATTATTTATAAATCTAACTTTATAGGTAGGTGTTGGTATAATACTCCGCGGATTTTAATAAATATTAGCATTGACAACTATTAAGATCCATAAGAAAATGCTATTTAATAATATTTTGTAGTATAACACGACCAGCACAACTCTTCCATGTCCTAATGTTGGCCATGAGTCTTTCTCTCTTCACCAAATGATGAGGATTAATCCACCACGCTGGCAAAGTACGGATTGAGAGACTTCATATGCTTTCAAGCTCATTATGGAGAATGTTTTTCTTCATCGATACCAAAAAATAATAGTGTATTAGTTAATTATCTGGAAGAAATCGCTCAAAGCAATAAGACAGCTTTTTGCAAAACTTTTTTTTATTTATTGTTATCAAATGAGTTCTTTTTCTGGTGCAATAAATTAAATTGTATTGTATTGTACCTTTGTATGCAATCCACCAAGTAGCCTTGTATGATGTTGAGACAAAATTAAATAAAAATTAAGTTAATAAAAGAATCGTCCCCGTTGCGAGTCATATGTACCTACGCTTATCTACCTACCTACCTGCCTGACGGTATTTAGACCGCCAAGATGGAAGCCGAATAATAATCGATGATAGTAAAAAAATATAAAATGTTTCTTCCAGAACGAATACTCCCCGACAGACGATGGAGTTTAGCGGATACCAGTTCCCAGAGGATACGCCATCTTACCCGAGCGGGACTTGTTTCTTTAAATATCTGAAGAGTTTTGCGAAAAAATTCGATCTCATGGATGATATTCAAGTAAGTAGGTATGTTTACACCAAAAGGAGCCGTTCTTCATGTCAGCGACGCATTGGCGATGTCCGATGTTGGTAGTGTTCATAGTAAAGCTAAAAATGTATTAGAAAATAAGTTCGGCTGAGGATTTGAGAAGACACTTGTTGCAGGTAACATGTAAGTACCTACTACTAACCTGCTGATACTATAGTATGAAATATAAATAATTTGTGCAGTTTAAGCATTATACATTTTATTAGTGTATTTGGGATAGTTTTATTTTTATTTTTTCTCTTTACTCGACAAGACGGTGACCACATACCATCAGGAGGCCCGTGTGCTTGTTCGTCAAGTAATTATGTTCGTAAGTCGGTTCGTCGGTCGGTAAGTCGGAAATAGGCCGATTAGTTTCGGTCGATAACGATGACTATCTTCAGGAGTGAACGCGCTCGCGGCAATCACAAAAAAAATATAAACTTTGTAGCCCACTAACCCCAAAAACGCAATTGCCATACTAAGAATGCTGCTAAATTATCAATTTGCTATTATAATCATCCTTTTGGAATCGAATCACGCAATCGTATTGCGAAGAGCAAACGGTTGCAATATGTGATGTGATTAGGTACTTTAATAGGTAATTTTGTTAATTGTGGTATCATATTAAAATAAAATCACAGTACCTATTATTATTGCCTTTCCTGTACTCGTATCATATCTCTATCGTGGTATGAACATCCTTCTAGGTTTTTTAGGTGGGCAATAATTATTAGGACGCTTATGGCATGGGGTTATCCAACAAACTTATATATGTGTGTATGTGTGTATGCATTTTGTGTATAAGTTTATTATTTTTATTTTTTCTCTTTTCTCGACGAGACGGTGACCACATACCATCAGGAGGCCCGTGTGCTTGTTCGTCAAGCTAAACTTAGCTGCAACTCATAGACGTCCCACTGATGGGCACGGGTGTCCCCCACGGACAATCAGGAGGACAAGAGCATAATATGGAGTATGCTCTAGTCCTCCACGCTGATCCAATGCGGATTTTTAGAGTTAAAGCTATACTTAGATATAAAAAAGTAATTAGATGTTGCTTGTATACCTAAAGCCGTTGTAATAGTTACTTTTGTTTGTACGGTTTTAATACATAAGTACCTTGATGTCTAAGCCTTGTAAATAAATCTAGAGGTTATGCGCAACCGCAACCAAATAATTTGATCTTTCTGTGGTTGATTGATTGGTTATGGTGTAAATTATAAAACGATTTTGTATAGAATACATAGGATATGACTAGGTTGTTTACCAGAAAAGCCATTTAAAAGGACAAAACCGTAATTACGAGTACTATAGTTACAGAATAGTAAACGACAGTTTATTTAAGCAAGTATTGACTTGTTTGAGTATGTAAACAACACAAAAACTAACAAACATACCACATTTAGCTTAGACAGAAAAATGTTAGTAGGTACCTAGATAGGATAGGTATTAAATAGATATATTTATCAACTAAAACAGGCAGTCACTTTGTTTAAGTATTTTATTTATCTGCTTATCCAATTAAATAGATAATTTCTACAGCGCAAAGTGATTGCAGTGTTGAAGGTTAATAAATTTGAATATTTACATTCCAGATAGACTGGTTCTAATTCTAACCTAACAAAGTGTTAGGTACGTAACTTTGATCTCGTTAACATATATTTAATTTTTAATAATTGCCCACTATGTTCGATGTTACCATAGGCTATAGTTCGTTCTAAATCATAGATGAAAAAAGGTTCCCTCCTTCCTTCCTTCCCTCTACTCCATGTTTCAAACGCTATGGCATAAAAGTAAATTGACCGCGGAACAATACGAGTATTGAAATGGCGTACCTAACTATCAAAGTATTGAATTTTTAGGTAAAAACGTGTAATATTGATTTATATAAACATAACTAAAAACGCTTATTATTATTTATTTATTTATTTATTTATCTTGTGTTTTTGCTCTCGATACAGTATCAAATGCGATACTTAGTAAAATGATGTCCAAAACAATTACAGTACCTACCTAAATTATTTTACAATTTATTACATAACAGATACTCAACTATTTATACATATAATGATTGTTTAACATACTTCAAATAAACTGAAAAATAAAAGCCTACTAAATATAACTAAATATAACAATAATTTAGAAAAAGGTTTGCAAGCCCTGATCGGGTGACCGAAAGATTAAAACCCTTTTATGCCATAGCGTTTATAACGAACTTTTAAAAGGTGCGATTTATTTAATATGTATAATAAATTATTCATATATTAAATATTTCACGTTATCTTAGCTCTCTATCATATTCCACTTACTATGGATGGATGTATTAATAATATACCTACCTAATATGTATGCACGATTTTTCTTATCGATGCAATGTTTTACTCGTATGTTGTCTTATGTCTTATGATGCGTCTTATGAGCGAGTCCATCTTTACGGTTGACAATCCTTGACGATCTGTAGTCGATAACAATAAAGTAAAATTGGAAAAATTATTACCAACCAATGACAACAAGTTAAATTTCGACCTTTGAACGAACCGACCACTCATTATTAGATAATAATATTCTCATGAATCTCCTATTGTATATGCATGGTTTTTCTAAAATACTCCAACATTGTTTCAGCTGAACAGTTACGTGACTTCAGTGAGATGGACCGACAGACATTGGGATCTCACGTACACCAATTCGATGGATAGAAACAACTACACAGAGCACTGTGATTTTGTCATTGTCGCAAATGGACAATACGTGAGACCTATAATACCAGACTTCAGTGGTTTAGACACATTTAGAGGTGAGCATGGTTTTGTGTGAGCAAAAAGTTTGTGATTTTTTTGCTAGTTACCATCTGTTCAGTGTTTGGTATTGTTATTATTTACATTACTTAGATATAACATGCAACAAAGCTGCTCGTCAAAATTTTTTAAGCAGATATTGTGTAGCTGTGTACTCGTAGGTCCCTGTGTATGGTTTCTGTTGTGAAGGGTTTGTTTTTTTGTTAAGTATATTACTTATTATTCAAGAAGTAGGTATACAAAGTAACCACTTACTTTATATATATCATAGTTATTGAAAAACTCATTTACTATATACCTACTCATACGTGTTATCATGAGTGTTATACTTGCTGGAAAAATCTGTCATGCCTCAAGCAACGCGTTGAACTCTAGCTAACCAGTAGCTACAATATCGTCAATCTTACTATGGTCAAAATAGTTTTAAATGACTTGAAATTATTATTTTCTTAGTTATATTATGGTCTTAACTCAACTAAATAACGTAATAAAAATAATAAACTGTTTATGGTATGTAGTTGGTCTATAAATAAATTATCGCTCGTGCATCATACCAATGCTGTGCATTATTACATCGATTATCGATTTATACGCTTGGTAAATTATTATTGTTTACCTTGAATAACGATTGATTATTAGGTATGTCGTTCATTGTTTATTATGTCTATGACTTCTAAGTAACGGCTTATCTGCCTTATAATATGCCATGTCTTTAAAAACATATATTGAAAATAATTTAAATTATGAATTATAATCTTATTATACAATTAGGTATGATATTTAAGATGTCAATTTTTTCACTGCCTCTAGTGCCAGGGTTCAATCCCCGGGTGGGGCAACAACTATTCGGTTTTTCTAACTTGAAATGCCGGGTAGCAGCTCGGAGTTTTAGAGCAGTACCATGTCACCACCTATTATATGGGACCTAAACATGACCATAAACTGGTGGAAAGTATACACACAGGTATACACACCTCTGCCTACCCCTTCGGGGAAAAACTGGCATGATTTTATGTTATGTTAAAAACATTTAGTATGTAAAGCTATGGTTAGTTGAACGTTAACAAAATCGATCGTTACCATGTAAATCGATTCTAATGTTTCAATCTGTTGTTTAATTCTGCAATGCAAACAAGACTTTTTCTAATATTTATAACATAATTTACTTCTACATATTTATAGGGAAAGTGCTACATAGTCACGACTACAAAGACCCAGAGGACTACAGAGATCGCAAGGTACTCTTGGTTGGCGCCGGGGCGTCAGGATTGGATTTGTCCACGCAATTAGTGAACGTTACTAACAAGCTAGTGCACAGTCATCATCTAGTGTACAACCAACCGGCACACCCCGACAATTATATAAAGAAGCCTGATATCAAATCATTTGTGTCAAACGGAGTCATATTCCAAGATGGCAGCTTCGAGGAGGTGGACACGGCTATACTTTGTACAGGTAGCGTGCTTGTATTTGTAGCTTTTTGTATCAGTAGCCTTGTTTATGTAGTCTGTTCAATAAGTCAGTTTACAATGGTAAATTACAGGGTGATTGAAATACTGTTTTTATTGCTGTAGCAAAACAGTGAAAGTCTTCGATGGATCAGTTTTTCGTATAAATAAAGCATAGAGGGGGGAAAAAAGGGGGAGGTTCTATGTTTCAATATAATATAAAAAGTCTAAGCACAAATTAAAGTGGGAAGGGGGAATAAATATGTAGAAGATGATTGATTGATTGATAGTGGGTCTTTCTGCCTACTATTGCTTTAGATTGCAATAGTTTTACTAATTGCAATAGGTTATCATATGGTCAATCCAACACTTCAGAAGCAGTTGGCAACGAGGTACTAATGGTGTTGGTAGGATGTGAGGTAAACAGACTTATTTAACATATGCACTTTAGTTGTAACAGCCTCAGTAAATCATTGCTGTTACCGGTAAAGTTAAATTAGCCATGAGTTGTTGTTTCACGTAAAATAACGCAATACTGAAAATCTTGCTTCTTAGATGATGATAATTACATCAAATCGCATTTCCAGGTTATGCCTTTGGCCAGCCATTCCTGGATGAGACCGCTGGACTGACGTCATCAGGCAAGTTCGTGTTGCCTCTGCATCGGAACATTGTTAATATTAGACATCCGAGTATGACCTTCATTGGGGTCGTTAACAAAGTCATCACGAGAGTACTCGACGCTCAGGTAAATATTTAACAGTTAAGCAAATTTAAACATTTTTAAAGTTAAGTTCTTTTATATTCTCTTTATTTCTATTAGCACTTCAAAAAAACTACGAACAAAACCAATCATAGCGCCGCATTTATTTTAAGCTTTTAGAAGTACCTTATATTTGTGCGTAGGGAGATATATGTATATTACAGAGTAAATAGTGTAATACTTACATAACTTAATATACTCGTAGTTCAGTGTGTGTACCTACTACTTCGTATTATATTTTCCTGGCCCATCGAATGGTGTCGAAAAGGTTCTACGACGGCCAAAAGCGTCCATTCGGGACCGACTTCTCACGTTCCTACTTGTACTATACTAAAGTTAGTAGCAGATATCGGTGACGTAGTAAATGTTTTTAGCATAAAGTCCGCCTCACGTTCCACTTTTTTTATTTGGATTAGTAAAAAATTAAACTACTTATACGAACACAGGGTCGCCATGGGGTTTTACTGCGGTCAGTGCTAAGTTCTGACTCCACCAATCTGCATTGGAGCAGCGTGGTGGAATATGCTCTAGACCTCCCGCAGCAGTGTCTGTGGGGGAGACCCGTGCCCAGCAGTGGGACGTCTATGGGTGGCAGTGATGAGTGCCGAGTTCGGGTCCCATTCATAGAGACTGCAATTCCATACAGTTAGTTGTCTTTATGTTATTGTTATTACAGTATCTTTCGAATTAAACGTATGTTCTATTGTAACTCAGGCTGAGTACGCAGCATCGTTGATAGCTGGCAAGTTCAAGCTGCCTTCGCAGGAGCAGATGTTGAAGGCCTGGCTCACGCATGTCCACGGGCTGCGGAAGAGGAACATGAAAATCACCGATGTCAATACTATCGTGGAAATGGTAAAAAATATACATTTCAATGCTACGTTTTTCATGGATATACGCACTATCCTTTTACCACCACCAGCAAGACTCAAATAGGGACTGGGATGGTAAATCCAGTTAGCAGAGTGTGCTAGTAAGAACATTACTCGTAGATGGTCAGATTTTAATAAGTACGTAAGTAGGCCGTAGCAGCAGTGTATTTTTGTATTGTATTGTGTTGTATTGTATTAATTGTTGGTAAGAGCCTTGTTCTATGTCAGCGTGCGCAACCACTGACAATTAAAAAGGTCGCCTCTAGGTATCTAATCGGAAACAACATGCTGATGCTGAAATGTGATAAAAATAAATTAATCTATCTATCTATCTATCTACACGGTAGATATGGTTCTAGGTACCGTCGAGGGCTGTGGTAGTACTGCCCCGGGCGAATTCTAAATAGAACTCGTGTATTACTTATAGTCACCTAAAAACAATTCAATTATGTTCTACTAAAAAAATTTATATCTATGGTTCTACAAGCTAAAACTTCCGCAATTTTATACCATGCAAGTAGAGATTTATATTCCATTCTATTACTTATTTGTTATCTATAGAACGAACGAGATGTTTGAATAATATAGATTGGAATTTATTGCCACTGTTAATAACACAAAATGATAGGTATTCTTAAAGGTCGTAACTAGTCGACTGATATATAAATCCGACTGATATATAATAATACAGATATTTATAACTGTACCAGCCTTAAATTGTTATTATGTTCTATAAATATAATTAATTCGTACCTTGATTGATAATGTTATAATTTTTTTAGGACCAATACTTTGCTGATTTAACTGAAGAAGCTGGCGTTACCAGAGCGGCCCCAGTGCTAACCGAAATACGGGACTTTAATGCTGTCAATCGTTTAGAAGACTTGTTAAATTATCGCGACTATGATTACCAAGTCATCGATGATTTCAACTATAAAAGATGGTACAATCCTAGAAATGAAACTTGTAAAATTGAAGATGCTGTGTTATGATTATTCGACAAACATTTAAAAAAGTTTTCCTGATAATCATTGATTGATCTCTACTTTAATATCTTTAAGGATTTTGAATTCCTAAAGCTATGATTGGTTCAATCAATTTTATTACTTCTTAGAAGAAAATAATAATTGTCTTGTAAAATATTTTCTCAGGAGTTGTGATATTGTGTATAGATTATAACTGTAAATAATAAGTAAAAAATATAATTTTGATTAAAAACTATTGAATGATTTAAGAGATCCCATAGACATTCCACTGCTGGGCACTGCTGTCTTATCTGCGGGGGGTCTAGAGCATACTCCCTCCATCATGCTGCTCCAATGGTGATTGGTGCAGGGGTTAGTGGCCAACCCAGTGTCGGATATTCTCAAGCCACCCGAAAGTCTTCGAAAAGGCTCAATGAATGTTTTCACCATTGAAAACAACCAGGACCCACGGCGTGTCCTCCGAAGCACGGTAGCGCCCTTGAAATGTTGCCACATGTAGTCAGTCATCCACAAACCGACCGCTTTAACTCTGTCGATCACACTGAATTGAAGAAAATAGGTGTACCATCTGAATTGCAATGATAGATTGGTTTAGTTAATCATTCATAAAGAATGCAAATGCGAGGTATCGTGACCATTCAACGGACGACTATACCATAATGTGTTTTGAATAAAATATGATAGCAACTAATTTATGAGTTTTAATTTAAATAAGAAGGTATGATACATATTGTTTCAACGTAACATTTTTACATTTACCTATAAAATAATCTATGATTTTTCATATAGTATTACTTTACAGAAACTGGAAATTATTAAGGACTAGCTTTTGCCCGCAGCTTCACCCGCAGAAAAATTAAACAAAAGGTGTGCTAAGTTACATCATAATCCTCTCAATATTTACAGTGTAATCAATTTAAGCAGTACTGTTAGCTCAGCAGTCACAGCTTTTCAATAAACTTGCAAAGCATCCCAACATATTTCCTGGATGAATAGTATCCTATGTCCTAATCTAAGTTATTATTTACCTGTATCACCCTGTATGTCAAGTTTCATCCAAATCCGTTCGGTAGTTTTTGGGTGTTTTAGTAACAAACAAACATCCATCCAAACTTACATAATTATACTTACAAACTTGCACATTTATTACGTTAGTTTATATCAACAAAAATGAAAGCGTTAGTTTTGGGGATATTTTCTGCAAGTGTAGGTATTTAACAACGACATGAGATATAAATATACTTAAACTTAAACAAATAATATACTTAATACTTATGACCAGAAAAGATGGTTACAAAATTCTTCATCTTGATAGGCGCCTCTAATAGAGAAAATTCTTGATAAAAATCTAAAGATTTTGCATAACTAAGAATACAAGTGAATTTCTACATGTGCACATAGGTAATGTTCGATAGACGTAATGTGACTTATTCATAGCAAACAAACCTGTGTACCTAAGCTGTACCAATAAGAAATAATTTGCCAGTAAACTTATGGATAAACTGTGGTATTTCTTGGATCATTCTCAAGGCTGCGCACAAATCTTTCGTTATCTATAACCGTGTAGACATAATCCCTGTAAGTGTACAAGTTGTCAATCTTCGCTGCCGTATCCACGGTTCGGATTCTAAACATGACCGGAGGAACTCTCTCGATGCCGGATTCCTTGGTTAATGCATCGTAGTACTCGTCCTAAAATGAAGAGATTGGTATAAATGGTTATTAATCTGATGACACAACACTGACTTAATCTCTTGGCTCGAGACATTATTTAAACGCATTTAATAAGTAATAATATTTTTTACACTATGTTAGTGTTAGTGTGTTTTAAAATCAAATTTAGACTTTTATTTTGCCTAAAAAAATCACAATTCACAATTTTCAAAGTAAAATAAAAGTCTGATCTATAGTATTAAATAGTCCTCAGCTGGATGGGTGACCACTGATAGTGGTAAGTTTTTTGCTTCTTGGGCGCTTTTGCGCTTCGAAGATCGCTCGCTGCGACACATAGACGTCCCACTGCTGGGCACGGGTCTCCCCCACAGATACTGCTGCGGGAGGTCTAGAGCATACTCAACCACGTTGCTCTAATGCGGATTGGTGGAGGGTCGAATGTTCTCAAGTCAACCGAAGGTCTTCGACAAGGCTTAGCGACTGTTTCCAGCTATGAAACCAACCGGGACCGACGGCTTTACGTGCCATCGGTCTTGGATGGTATCGCAAGACTAGAATTCCTGTTGGAGCCCTATATGCGGTCTTAAATCTTCTTAAAATCGACTAAGCCAGTAATCCCTCCGCCAATCTACACTAGAGTGGAGTGGTGAACTCCACGCCCTCTCAGATATAAAAAAAAAACATGCCCTTGGAGGGTCGCTGAACGCCCCGTAGTCTGATTACACAATTACTGAACTTACCTCCTTCTCTGCCAAGAAATGTATGTCAGAAATTGGGCGACCTCTAGCGAGAATACTCCTAGCACGTTCGTTCCATTCTTCCATCATCTCTTCCTTTGAAGGTAAACTAAAGTCACCCTTTATTAGGGCTGTTGCATAGCGAGCCTGTTAAAAGTTATGGAAGATAAGCTAATCACAAGATTTGATGAAATAAGTAAAACTAAAATAGACGTTAATTTCATGGAAACGGTGATCTGTTCCTATGGTGTATTTGAATCTAATGTGTATAAAACTTGATAAAATAAAAATTTTGTATCCTGAAGTTGAACTTTGTCCCTGCCTAACACTATTTATGAATCATTAGCGATGGAATATTCTTACCTGTGCATCTATAGCCACAACCAAGCAAGCTCGTACGATAAGTCCCATGAGCACCATGCTGGGCTGGTTGATATTCACCATATACTTGTACAGCGGTATCACACTTTGTGGCTTGATCGCGAGCCCACAACTCTCGTCCAAAAACGGATATTCGTATTCGAAACCTAGAATAAAACAAATTTAGTCAAACAGGATTAACGAAAGATTAAATATTACTTGCTATTTAAATTTGTAAATAAAAACCTACTTACTTAGTTCATTAATTTCGATAAGCTGCTAACACCTTAGATACAATACCACGGAAGCATTATTGTTAACGTAATGTTTTTATTGTTTAATTGTTTATTTTTAAGATTTTTGTTAGATTTTAGTTATACTTAATTTTTTAATTTTATTATTTACCTATGAGTTGTAAATTCTTAATATTTATACGCAATGTAATAGACATACCTATTTGGATCATGTTGTAGCATGTTGTAGGTTGGTAGTCACTATCTCACCTGTACAGTAGATAATATCATCGATTTCTTCATAGCTGTCATCAACAAAGTACACTCCAGTTTCGTTGAACCCTTTAATATCAGGTTTTCGGATGTAATGCTTTGGGAAAGGAGTCCTAAAATTTATTTTGGAATGGTGACTGTGAACCAGTTTCCTGCTAACATTGGCCACATCAAGGCCTATATCCATGCCTGATGGTCCAGCACCCACAACGAGTACCCTCCGGTCAGTGTACGGGTCGGGTTCTCTGTAGTCATGACTGTGTATTATGGTACCTGAAGAAAAAAAATATTTTTTTGTAAAACACATATTTTTTTAAAAATACGGTTAGACTACCCTGCGGACAAGCTTCTACAAGGGTTAATATACGAGTACATGTTCGTAGAACTTTTGACTGATGTGTACTACTTGTTCTACTAGGGCTCCATTCGTAAAAACTGGCTACTTACTTTATGTCTTTATGAACAATTTATTCTTTAGAAATCTTCCTCTTATGAAAGCGCTAGAATAATACAAATACTTGGCTTTTGTTTTAGCTGGCAGTGAAGTGAGGAAGACAGTGTTCTCCCAAAATATAAATATATCCATTCTCATTTTCAAGATCCATCTTTCAAAGAAAACTTCGAATCCAGCGGTTTCCCTTAACATCTTCCTGTCAAATTGAAATAGGTACCTTGAAACAAATCCTGGTCCTTTATAACTGGCATCCTTGGCTTGCTGTGGTGTCCGTTCCCAACGATAACGTAGTCAAATTCCATCTCAGTCTCCTCTTCCGTCTTGATGTTTTTAAATTTTACCTTCCAGACATCACCAACTCGTGAAACTTTAATAACTTTTTGTAGAAACTGAAATAACAAAAAAATAACTAAGGATGCATATATTAAAAAACGGATAAAGAAAATGTGATTAAACTTTTTGCGAAGACAGGCGGCAGTGTTGAACAAAAAATTTTTTTTTAATTTACCATGTTAAACAAGTAGACAAAAATACTTGGAATTAAATAAAAGACCTAAAAAATTTTGGTTACCAACAAGTGTTGCAAGCTTAATTAAACTATTTTTAATAAGTTAAGTATACCTTTATATGTTTCTCAAGCTCAAAGTGCTTGGTGTAGTCTCTGATATACTGGTAATACATTTCCCAAGTGGGAAAAGATGGCATTTCTTTTGGGATGGGAAAGCCGCGTAGCTCCATTGTGGGTTTTGGTAAGTTTGTTCTAGAACATAATATCCAAAATTAAGATTATTTTTTAAAACTGCAACAGTGGTCAAATTGTAGGGAAAGCGAGTCGAAAGTATTCCGGCTTCTTCTATTTTATTAGCATTTATGTTATTTTATTAGCTTTATATGGACATCATGAGGTAGCCAATTTTAAACCCCACGGTTTAAAATTGGTAATTTAGATAAATCTTTTGTTAAAAAAGTAATGCAATTCTGGAGTTTTCTGTGAAAATTATCGCACAGTTCATAACAAAGTAGGTAAGTGCAGTTCATAAAGATAAATATTAATGATATCAAGAAAAACGCCGAAACATTCAAATAATATATCAATCGTTATCAGTATTTCTTCTGAAACGATAGGACTGTTAGCTTTACCAAGTCAGCTGATGAGAAAACGTAGGTGTAGTTAATCTGTTGTATAATATACATTGTACCTAAATAAAACTAAACTAGGTACATCGTTGAAACATTATTTATGTTCATGATAATTTACAATGAGCAATTTACATTTAATTAATTAATTTATTAACCGTTGTTTATAAAGTATTGAAGTCAAAGTCAAAGTCAAATAATTTATTTCGCTATGTGGTGATTAGGTACACACGCTTAACGAAAGTCTAGGTAACTACAAACTACTTAAAGAGAAGAGATATAATGCTATTCTAAACTGATTAATAAAAAGCAAAGGATGAGCTATTGATCCTTGAATGAATAGCTATTTGAGTAGCTATTGATTTGAGACAATGAAGCACTAAAACTACGTAACACGGTGACACATCATACTTCTTCGCTCTGTCTTAGAATCGAACACATTTACGGGCGAAGGAAAGATTTCTAGAAACTTAGTTCTATTTATAGAACCTCTGTTAAACTTCTCTTTTACTGCTTACACAAAGATTCACAAACATTTAAACAGGCCCAAGGCCAAGGCCAGGTTAAATTATCCCGGCAGTAGAAGGGGTCATACCTTCTACTGCCGGGATAATTTAACACCATCCTGAAGCTCTATTTTTGAACCCAGATAAATTATTAGTCATATCTCGATCGACTAGGGAAATTCCGTATTTTTAAATAACTACAATGTAACAAGGTATTAAACACACACACACATACATTGGTGGGCCAAGATTTAGACTTAAAAGAACGGTATTGTTTCTATTAACCAATAATAACAAAGTCACGCGAGCGGTTCAAAATGGTAAAAGGTAAAGATCTGACCGAACTGAATGAACCTTCCAGGCATCAAATAGATTTTTTGCTAGGATTCGGGTTGTTTAGATGCCCTAGCCAGAGCGGCTTTATAAATATAACACCGCAAAAAGTAGATCTATGTTATTCCAAATATAACGAGAGCATAGACGCATGCAAATGCTATTCGTTTATATAGTAAAAGTATGTAGTCCGTGGTAAAAGTAAGCGATAAAAATGATAATATCCTACCAATAATCATCTTAGAGATAGGAAATATGAAGATATGGGAGAGTTTGGAAAGTTAGTTAGGTAGCTTTTTTTAATTTTTAATTTTAATTTATGGTAGCTCACATATAGCTTTTGTGACCCTGACAACCCATAAAGCTTTGAACCTTAGCCAGGTTACCAATAATTATTCATCCAACATCAATATACGTAGTTCTTACCTGAGGTGTTTATACATGCTAGTGTGTATGGGCAAGCCAAACTCGTCAGTGCCAACTCTAGGATCATATCGCCAGGTGCCCCCGACGTATCTAGTTACTTCCAGAACCGTGAACTCAATGCCCTCTTCTTTCAAATATCTCGCGGACGTAAGGCCAGCTAAACCAGCCCCGATAACACAGACACGTTTTGTTTTCGTGAAAGCCTGAAATTTATAAAGTAAGTTTTATAAGTAAGTAGCATCAAGTTGTCATAAAATAAATGAAACACGAAACTATGCCATACAACCAGAGTTATGGTATTCAGCCGTAACAAAGACATCATTTGGCGTTTAAGACTTTTTAGAATGTGATAAATTTTAAACCCGGATATTAAATTAAAAACGTCTGTTTTTTGTAAAATGAAAAACACGTATACCTTAGATTTTCATAGGTTTTTGAATAAAATAATATGAAATGTTCTCAATTGTGCCAGGTGTAGGTATGGCAATAAATAGGCTCACCACCTATTCTTTTACATGGGGCCTAAATACACACACATCAATTACACACCTCTGCCTACCCCTTCGGGGCTATAGTACCGTGATTTTATGTGTATTCTGTTGTTAAGTGTTTTATTTGGAAAACATATACTTACATCTCCTAAGTACCGGGACTTCTGATTATTATCTCTAATATATAAAATTTCCATGTCACAATGTTTGTTGCAGTACTCCTCCGAAACGGCTTTACCGATTTTTACCAAAT
>DWTT01000528.1:0-15073 GCA_018250895.1 Carterocephalus mandan
AGTATGCTCTAGACCTCCCGCAGCAGTCTGTGGGGGAGACCCGTGCCCAGCAGTGGGACGTCTATGGGTCGCAGCGATTGAAGTAAATACTTACTTAAGTAAACTAAAGTAAAAATATAGCCAAGCAGAGAGTAGAAAGAAAAGTATTTCTTATGAACGGTATAAAGAAATTTAAACAAAGCGACGCATCGTCAATTTGACGAAGGACAGACTGACGACTAATGAAATGAAGTTTGATATGATATACAAGAATATTTTATCTCAAAGGATTACGGTCGAAAGTAGAGACGAATAATGTGGGACAAGAAGTTTAACGAAGGGAGAGCGACCTACTGAGACAGTGGTTAGAGTCTTTGGTTACAATATTGAAACTGATTATGCGCTAGACTTCCTAAGATGCGGCTGTTTAGAGACCCATGACTAATTGCGGGACAACTGTGGATTGTAGCTTAGGTTTGACCTTTCCCTGATATAAGTTACTCGAATTAGTTACTGATATTAGTTACTGGAATAATAAAAAAGGTTCTACGTGAATTTATGTTATGTAAATAGTGGGTAACTTGTCCTTTGATTGATTTATTCAAATGTCTGTCGACTTATAAAAAGAGAAACTTTGACACTGCTCATCAAAGAGTCAACTTACTCTGAGGATGCGTCTGTTTGGGGGCGAAACTAGTGCTGGTGATGGTGCAATGGTGCAGTTGGTGTATAATAATATTTATAACACATTTGCTCGTACAGGGTCTCTTATTTCACCAATTTCAATATCGTAATGTACTCGTATCTCATTACGCACTTGTGCGTTATTGTAATGTAAAACGGACGGGTTTCTTTTTATTAAGGTAAAACGCACGGTTTATTTAGATGCTTCGTCTAAAACGAACGGTACTTTTTTCAATCTTAGCAAAGAATTTTTATGTCAGAAAAGTGGTCAACATTTTATGAATAAAATTAACTTTGGGAGATAAAATATAAAAAATAAACATTTAATTCTTTTATTTAATTAATTTTGACAATAAATTACAATTATTCATCTGTAACAAAAACAAAAAAATATTAACTTACCTACTTTATTAGTAATACTGGCTGTTTTTGTGCCTTTGCCTTAAAAAAAGCGCTGATGCACGCGCTTCGCTAATTTGTGAACAAGTAAAAATTATTCCGTGCGCTTTTTCTTTTCGCTGTAGGTATTATTTTTATTTGAAAATGTCGTCAAGTAATGATGAATTTATTAATTTATTTCCTCGCAAATATGTTATAAAACGTCGTTTGACATACGTTCGCTTTGATAATAACAGCCTCTGTTAGCAATATAGCCTCGGCTGTAATTTTCAACTTACCGCACTTGTATCATAATGTACTATTATGACTCATATAAAGATCAATAAAAGGCATCCCTTCCCAACCCACGTGATAAAGTCCCTCATGTACCAATGCCCTCATTTGCTGCCCCGTTTATTTCATTGAGCTTTAGTGCGAATGAAGATTTTAGCGCGGATGTCTTGAGCTCTCCATTACATATACATTTTTTCGTACATTTTTTGGGTTCATAATATCGACGTATGAAATTGAACTATGAATTTACATCTTTGTATGGCTCACACTCATATGCTGCCGCCCATAACTTTTTTATATTGTTAGTGTAGGATTATGTAGCTCCAATCTTAAAATTACTAACTACAAAAATAAAGACTTAGGTAAACGTAACAGAACCGTGCTTGGAAGTTTAACCCAAGAAAGCTCGAATTTCACGACTTGTAATTTTAACTGATTCTAGTGGACCGCATCTTCACTCGCGTGGAATTAAAGAGAACATGAAATTAGTTTCGTTTAGGTAGGTCCTACACCTAGTTACCATCCTTCTCAAAAACAACACCGAAATGTTTCGTTTACACCACATATTCTATAGTGTCTTTATTTTTATTAATTCAAGTAAGAACATTATTGCAAATATGAAGTAATTCTTTTAAAATTTAAACAATATTCAAACAAACTTGTATCCCATATCCCAAGGGTTTTTTACACATTTCACACATTTTTCACATTATTTTCCGGAAACGCCTGAACGCCTATTATTTTCAAGATTTATTAAATGTACAGACGCGGACTCGATTGAGTTTTACTATTATATAGATCGAGAAGATACAGGTCTGGGTCTGAAAATCTATACCTAATAACTTGATGAATGCTAGATAATCAAATCAAGACCGTGCTTAGGAGTCGAGAGAATTCAAGACCGACCAAGTAGAATTATAATTCAAACATAAATTTGTACATTGCCAATATTTGCATGCTACGTACTAGATAAATGTGAAGAACCATTCACCTACATAGCACAACCACATAACTAGAGTTAAAAAAGAAATGCTACACACAGAAAACATCAAAACTTAACAACCATGACCAGAGCATAAATATTTTATGCTCTGCATATTTTATGGTCTGGGATTGGTTGGGATTCGAACGCAGGATTGCCCGCGGATCGGCAGACAGGTCCACTCACCAACGCACCACGCACATCAACATTACAAACAATATCTCGTGTAATTTGGAATATCATATCATTGATATTGGCCAGTGTCGCTGGGTCAAGAGGCTAGCTGGACGTAGGTATCGGATCATTGACCAGCGGTGCCGCGGGACCAGCATGTTTGACCCACATTACCTAATACTGCACTTAACGCCGCCACCGGACGCTAATAAGTGCCAGTACCCTATATTTGGACTCGAACGGTTGCTACTTGGGTGAAGATTTATTTTCATGTTGTCGAAGCCAATGATATTCTGTATTTGAGGAGCCGTCCTTACGGTTCGCTAACGTCCTAACGGTTCGGAATCGCTACGAGACACTTGCAGCGATTCTCGGATTTCGCGATGCTAAATCAGCACAACACTACGTATAACACACGACTAGCTGAGATTTTGAAGTATTGTCCACACCGCATTGAGGCCGTTGTCTGTTGTCCATCGCCTTTTGCACGCACCTTTTATCGGCAAACAAGTTGTCTTCCAATCGAGGTACATACGTTGGAATATAACATGGAATGGAGTGCTTCTAGAAGAGTGTAAAACGTCCTTCTAGGCCATCAGCTCACCTTTAACATCTTTGGTAACGCACGTGTGTCGGGTGTGACGGGTGACTTTTACCATCAAACATGTATGCCTGTTTCTTTTTTATTTTGATATAAAGAAGAGTAAAATATTAATTAATTAAGATCCTCATTCATCAAGATCATGTTGGTTCAAATAACTGACTCGATTCTCAGTCAGTATATTTGAATTTGGCAGGTTATTTGAACATACTTACATGACAAGAAAGTGCATGCGTACAAAAAATGCGTAGGTACAAAAATTAAAGAGGTATTGTTAGCTACACACACTTCACCTGTGTATACCTAACAATATCTCTTTAATTTTTATATCTTATAGAAGGTATTTTTACTCATCATTATTGGTTTTCATGAGTGATTTTCCCAGTTTACCCCAATCAATTTTTATTGTTGCAAACTCAGATTTGGACAATCATGATTTACCACACGCTGTCATTACAGACACAAATACTAACGTGGGCGTAGGTAGCGTAGGCGCTGTTTAGCCAAGTAATTATGGTATCAATCTATTAGTTACTAATCTATTCTGTGCTATTGTAGTTTCACAGACTTGGTAAATTGAAAAGTTCGCATTGATTTCGTGGTAACCCTACAATTTTATTGTGTTCTATCATTTCAATCTGACCTTGAATTTAATATAATTTAAAGTACGGAATAGAAATCAGCGCGCCCTACTATGCTATTACACCATCAGTACCTAATACGCAGTGAGCTTGTCACAGCTTAAGTGAAAAATAGTGGTTTGATACCGACCGGGAAGTGTCTTATGTTGGAATACGACGTCAACATTAGATTAAGGAATGCAGGCTTATTGATTTATTGCTAGTTTGTCTGGACTGGACACACTGTCTACCGTACTGTCCAATCTGCAAAATAAATAATAATAAATTGGAATACTTGATTAGGATCTATAATTATGTACCTTACTGAATTGCAAATAAAGATTATTTTTATTCAGATACTTAAGATCTATCCGTTCGATTCGCGTTCGATTTATGCAAGTTATTTTCCTTCTCTAATCTTAATGCGAGTTATCAATAAAATTGAATCATCACAAATTGATAGCTATCTTAATTCAATCGAATAAATAAATCGATAGGTATATGTAGTGCAATGGTAGACATAGAGGTCCCACCCCACTGCAAGCTTGTGGGTCTCACTGTATTGCTTAGCTTTTTTTCATATTTTACGATAGACTTGAACGTGTGTAGCTAGGTAATGACGTCCATTGCCTGGCTGCAATTGTTGGTATTATATTACAATGTTGCAAGTGTTGTAACCGGTACTTAAATATCCTTTTACGCTTGAAGTTAATAACCTATCTATGGATATATTTCTCTACGAAACATAGATATTTGACATATGCTCCATATAGAATGTGTCAAATAACTATCTCAGTTATGCATATCTATGCTAAGATAGGTTATTAATTTCGGCCGTTAGTGATCAGTTCTGTCTGTCTTGGACGCTTTGATCCGTGGCGGGAAATTATATAATATATAATATTCTCATAGATGTGCGAGTAAGTATATCTTACTTTATCTTCCAGCGAGTGAAGTCCAGTAGGAAATTATTTAGCATAACATTTGACATTGATTGACGTATCTATCTTCCTAGTTTCAGAGCAGGAAACTGGGTTCGTTTACCGCTCAGACCCTTCCTCATTCGCACAATAGGACTAAAGAATAAGACGATCTTCTCTTACAATAAGGAACAAATTACCAAATGAATTATGGACATAATTAAGTAGACATTTACCTATTGAAAACAATTGAAACATTTAATTTTTAAGAATAGATACAAAATGTGTGTATTTGTGATATGAGAGACTGTGTGTTTGAAGTGTGTACTGTATTGTGTTTTATATGTACAGGGTCTGTCATAAATAGTGATGATCTCTACTAACTGGACTAATCAATATCCTAGTCACTACTCGAGTCTTGTTCAAAGTCAGCCACAGGTTTCATGGGCGGCAGTGGATGGGTGGTGCTGCAAGCTCGTTTGCTATCTTTACTTCATAAAATTACGTGTTAGTCTTACCCCACCCCATTATATATCGTAAAAATTCAATATTAACAATTGAATGTTTTTAGGATCGAAAATGGCGCAAGAGAAGACGATCGTGATTCGACGAATACCAAACGCTTACTTCTACCCTTTCAGCTTGTGGCCGCTTCCGAAATATCCAGCAAAGGGTAATAACATAATATTATCCTGTGTCATTACATTTGATCCCCGGTAGATTCTTAGAGTAGAGTAATTAAAACAGATAAGGATAATTACATCACACATCCTTTGTAGTAAAATGCTTTGGTGTTGTTACAGATGTAACGGAGTCTCAAGAAACCTACTCGTACTACCATAGAAGAAGTTTACAGACTGTACAAGTTCAACAAAATAAGAGATAAATATAGATACCTATGTTATGTGTGCTAAGTATCAGTATTCTTGTTTAGATAAAAACAACTTGTCTTATTAAAAATTATTGACTGTTTTACGATTTATGTAAAACAACTTGTTAAACGTCGGCGGTGAAATTCTTCTGCCTATAGACAAAGTTTACACGATACACATTTAAATTACGCTGTGTTTTATTGTGTTTAAGTATTTGGAAAATTAATTAATTATTTGCTTTAAAAAACATTAATTGTATTTGTATTGTCTTCTGATCTATATAAAGTTTTTTAAAAACTGGCAATGATTGTTGTTTTGTAAATCTGGTATACATTGGAGAAAAAAAAAACAAGGAAATATGGCCATCATAATCAAGTTAATTTTCAAAAAGATTCACTATAGGATTTAGTGTTAGGCATGGCATATCTTACTTCTTCTATTACTTAATTTTAAGTGTTTTTTAAATATTGTGCTCAAAATTTTAAAATTGTGAGTAAAAAAATGTTATTTTTAAAATAATTAGCTGTTTACCTAAGATATACGTAAATTATATTATTAGGATTTAATCTAATTTATTTTAAGAGTATAATTTTGTATTTCCTTATAATGTAGGTACAATTGTATGTTTTCTACCAAAACAATTTCTAACAATACAATTTTTAAGAACACCATGCTGAATTTAAATGATAAGTTAATAAATGTTTAGAAGTCTGACATGTTTGTTTCTGTACTTTAATTTTTTTATATAATAATAGGTTTTTAACTTACAAATATTTATTTTGGTTGTTGAATTTTGTTGCAATTATTTATAAAATTGTGATATAAAAATTGTATAAAATTTAAAGTGTATAAAAATTAATAATTACACTTAGAGTGCCATCTATGAGCAAATAGACAAACCATTGATATCACACAACCTCTAAAGTTTCGTACATTTCCCACTAGTGGCGCTCGGATCGCAGCTGCATGCGAGCGCTATCAGTTACGGGCGTAGAACCGTAGACTATTGATTACGCCTGCGCCATAATAAGACTTCATCTCGGGAAGTGCTACAGCATCTCGTAGTAAACAATTACTATTTGAATACTATATCGCTTTAAATTCATTTTAGAGCAATAGAACTGATGAATTGAAATGAAGCTTGGTTTCGTGTGTATCTTGCTGAGCTATGTTGGGAGATGTTTCGGTAAGTGACCCTTAGTTGTTATTTTTTTAATTAATTAACTTTAATATTAGTTGTCATGCGAGCGATCACCCCAGTCAAAATATTAGATAATCCTATTTATGAAGCGTACTATAATAATTGGCAAAATTGGATGAACGCATCCATATCTCAATGTGCCCGTTCTTGTAATCTAAGCTGCTAGGTAGCACTTTGTAAAGGATTCCATAAGCCTCGAATATATCCAGTATAATACATTCAAGCTATATGTATAATACAGGAGTTAATGTAAGGTAGTCTAAATAAAAACTAAATGAGGCCAACCGACAGATTATATCCGAGTAGCGTATATTTGGAATCTGTCTTTATAGTTTGGACTATCATGATATAAATAACAATAAAAAAAATTGACTGATAAGCTAGAGGTCCTGGAGACACCAATTCAGTACCATCCACCAATCCCCAAAATAATACCACCTGCCAGCACTGCGGTCGATGCTACGGAACCCGAATTGGGCTGTATAGCTGCGTACATGTGGCGTACATCCCTTACCTCAAAATTATGCTGTTTCAAATATTGGAGAAGATGATAAAGGTCTTGATGATGATGAACAACATCCCTTTCCTATATATGTACATATTTACCTACTCTCTCGCCGTTTCTCCTTCGTCTCTACAAAACCTTACCTAGCTACAATACAATGTTCCAGGTGTAACACTGTTAGAGGCGAATCCAGACGTGAAAAGACTCTACGATGACCTGCTTAGCAACTACAACCGGCTGATACGGCCAGTGACCAACGTGACAGACATCCTCACCGTCCGCCTGGGGTTGAAGCTGTCGCAGCTGATGGAAGTCAACCTTAAGAACCAGGTCATGACTACCAATCTGTGGGTTGAACAGGTCAGTAGTATTTACGTGATTCAGATTCAGATTCATAATTGATTGTAGATTCCACTCCACTATTCCAATAAAATTGCAAAAGTCTTACAGAATACAATATAAGTACAAACAGTCGATTTTTTTATTTTTGCCGGGTCAAACAAGATACGACGCAATTATACGGTGTAAACAGAATGCGTCCACTACTAATACGAGGCTTTATACAGGATACGGCAAAACGAATGGGATCGGATCGGGCAAATATTACATTATCTGGACCCGGCCTTAAATACTGATAAGAATGTTGATTCCATAACGATATATTCCAGAAATGGTTCGACTACAAGCTGCAGTGGAACCCGGAGGACTACGGCGGAGTGGAAATGCTGTACGTGCCTTCCGAACACATCTGGCTGCCTGATATCGTGCTGTACAATAACTGGGACGGGAACTATGAGGTGTGGGAAGAAACTTTTGTTTGATTTATTTAATTCTGGAAGCATTTATGTGACCTTCATTAAACGCTACACACACACTCCCGGGGTAGACCAAGGGCTGTGTTGCGAGTGGCAGACACACACAGAAAACAGCACAAAAGCGAGGTGTTCTGCGAGATAATCTCTGCCACGGCTGAAGTTAGAACCCGCGGCTCGGCAGTCCCTTCCACACGTGAACAATTTGCATGCTTCATGAACAATTTGGTACGTTTAAAATTCGGTTTGTCTTGTGTGGATGAAAAATATTCAAAATTCCAATTCAAGGTGGACGGGACCGCTCGCCTCACGACTCTCTCACATCTGGTTAAATCGATACATATGTATGATGTTTTTCGCTGTGCAAGCTAAATTTGCTTCTCTAATACTCTCTCCATTCCCAGGCCTCTGAAGAATTTCAACACGAAATAAGCAGTACCTGTGTACTTCTTTTTCTATAATTATTTATCACTTTAAATTGTTGTTGTCTACACGAATTTTTGAACAAATAAATAAAGTTAAACGTCCGAGAATGGGCATATTGAAAATCGATCCTATTTCGAAATTCAAATGTATCGTATTTGGTGACTCCTGTGGTGTTGCTCCTGTTTGATGATTACCATCAGCATATTTGTCAGGTTATCTATTAAAATAATTATAATAACATATTTTCAATTCATTTTCACATTTCACATCACTCTCACACTGCCGTATTCGTGGCGTCGTCGTTGTAATATTTTAATATTGTAATTCAATTGTAATTGTTACTTCTACCACGGACTACATATTGGTCCTTACTCTATGCTTCTACAAATATAGGTGAAGTTCAAGTTCCATTACTACAACTTGGTCAGACTACAAAGACATCTATGAATGTCCAGATTTGAATAGACCTTTAAAAATATACTAACAGGAGTAATTTTTGCCAGCAGTCTTTACGGATTCATGGTTGGATAGGCTGGCAGTTTATAATGAAAGTGATTTCCCATTTGGAATTCCCAAGCAAATGGATATTACATGTGCTCTATATTCCAGGTTACATTAATGACGAAAGCAACTCTCAGGTACACAGGAGAAGTAAATTGGAAACCACCGGCCATTTACAAATCTTCTTGTGAAATCAATGTAGAGTATTTCCCTTTCGATGAGCAAACGTGCTTCATGAAGTTTGGCTCTTGGACGTACAATGGTGCTCAGGTTTGTTTTACTATTCAGATTAAAGGATTTTAAGATTTTTAATAAATACCTAAAAAATATAAACACATGACGGTTATTTATTTACGTAAAAAGGAGCTTAATTTTTAGACAGCAGTAGATCAAAAATGTATATAATTAATTTTAATTTTTTGTATTACATTTTATAGGTTGATCTGAAGCACATGGATCAATTACCTGGAAGCAGTCTTGTTCATGTTGGTATAGACCTCAGCGAGTTTTATCTGTCTGTTGAGTGGGACATACTCGAGGTGCCTGCTACGAGAAATGAGGAATATTATCCCTGCTGTCCAGAACCATTTTCAGGTAAATACATACAGTAGTAAATAGCGACAGGAATAGTAAATATGTGGCATAAGATCATAAGATACTGGAATAGCATTTTATAAATGTCTAAAAACTTCACTAAAAATGAACCTTTATGTGTACAGTGGGGTGTCACAAGGCACAATTATAGTGTCAATATATTTTATTTTGATTGTTGAATAACTATGAAATAACAAAATAATTAAAAGCTTAGTTCATTGTTTGTATTTAAATAAGTAAAAATATGGTCACTATAAATTAATATTAAAATATTGTTTTAAAGAAGCCTTTTTCCATATATTATGTATTACAGATATTTCATGGCCTCTTTATGAAGACACAGAAATCAGTGAGAGTTTACCCATTTATTCGTAAGAAGTAAAGTTAAATATTAATGTATATTTTGATTTGTTTCAGACATCACATTCAAACTCACAATGCGCAGAAAAACATTATTCTACACCGTAAATTTGATCATTCCATGCGTTGGTCTGACATTTTTGACCGTTCTTGTATTTTACTTGCCATCTGATTCAGGGGAGAAGGTAAAGAATTTGATCTTGGTGTCAGTGTGAACTATTTTGGTGCATTAGATAATGAGAATTAAGGCTATGATGATTTATTTACAATATGTATATAACAGTTAGGATATGATATGTATCTTTTGAAAGGACATCAAAAACATGCGTTGACAACCAAGCAATTGTTTTTCAAATTTTCAGTTATTTTGCATTGTTAACAGTTTTACTTTGTACCTAAATTCTTAAATTAACTATTCATTATTTGTACGATATACGTTTTTGATGTTCTTCAAGTGTGGGATTGTTAGTTTAGGGCATGCATCATTTCCATCCTTCAATCCGTTCATATACCCATCATCCATCTCTCGTCTGTGACATCCAATTGCAGTCTTTTTTGATTCATTAGCAACATGTGTGAGTGTGTTAGCGTCATCAAAATTATTTTGCACACCATTAATATTGTCTTTCCACATAGATCTGACTTGACACTTGTCCTACTTGTAAATAGTTGGGACACGACCAGGAATTTCGTTTGACTGGATACTATCAAAAGCATATATTATTTATTTACATATTGGGATTAAAATACAATTTCACAACACGTTCTATCTAGTCTGTTAGTTTTAGTCATTGCCTTCAGTATTAAATGTAAATGTAATTATAAAATGTACTGCAATTTAGAATTAGAGGAAAGATAAAGCATAGTTTTGTTTCATTAGAGATGACATAGAAAGGACCACAAATAAATCAATTGAAGCATTTATCGTTTCAAGTACGACGGAATCTTAGAGACAATAGAAAGTTGTGTCTCGCAGCACTCTCTCAGTATTCTAGAGATTAATGCTTAGGCTTCTGTACTTAGATTTGTGCAAAAACTAAACTGTATAATACAGGGTGTATATTACACCCCAGTAATATTAATTACATTCATGAAGAAAATGTCAATGAAATGTAGTTATTTGACGAGTATATTATTATATTTATTATCTACCAATAAATTCCTTGCCATGCCTCTCCTGGTTCCCGGTCCATTGAAATAGAAAAAGTATTGAAATTAGCTATGAAAAAAGGAATATAAGTATTCAGTTATTATATTTGGTGTGAGATAACATCAAATGAATTAAATGAATCGATTGTATCTATATTATTTCATTAACTACACAATATTACAAAACTCAATATCATTGGGCTTAATCACAAATGTTGGCTTTAAATGCACAAGCAGTAAATATAAACACAAACTGATTTGTTTCACTGTTAAGTGGTAAAGATAAAGACAATTTATTTTTATTATATATAGAAACGCATGGCCGTGCCATTGATTAACGCTGAATTGCCTCAGTTAATTTTTATGATTAAAATAGATACGTGGCGGAAAATTAAAAAAACAAAATTTTTTTGCTGTTTTTGTGTACTTCAAGCGATTAGTGACATTAATTTTTAACTAAAGCTGAGTATCAATGTATCATTTTGATTAATTTGAATGTTGTTCCATGAAACATAAAATCCGTCCAAAGTTGTTTGAGTTTTATTCAATTAATTTGGCTTAACTTCATACATACATACTGAATACATACATATTGAATAAAGCAAAATATATATTACGCCCGCAAGTTAAAAATAAATGTAACTATATGTTTTAGCTAGTTGAAAACAACAAAAAAAGTTTTTTTTTTTAAATTTACGGTGTGAATTGAAGCAAGGGGGTTCATTTATCTACGGCTAGGCTATTTTATGACAGTCCAAAGAGAACATATTACTACTTTATCATTTTGTAATAAAGAAGATTTGATGTAAGCTATAGTTATCACGTTTGGCTAAATGTGACTATTGCAATGAAATTGCAACAAAAATTTCGAAGAATGGCGACAGTGAAACAAATCTTAAAACAACATTTACATCTCATTACGAACTACATAATCAATGAAACAACATTATAATTGATATTTTATAACATTTTGCAAACACTTACGAACAAACATTATACTGAAAATTTTAACTCATTAAAGAAAATATAAATTAAAAAAGATCTGACTGCGTATTTTCCAATATAAAAATAACAATCTGAAAAATGCAGTCTTGATAAAACTTTAATATGATTAAAAAACATTTAATTGGGCTCTATAAGACCATTACTCATTGAGCAGTATTAGAATAAGCCTTCTACTTGGAACTCCTTAAGACAACCTGTCCACGAATACTTATTTTTTCTCTTGATCTCTTTAATATTTACTGATATGTGAGCTACAATGCTCTTAATCGATGTCAGCAGATAGTAATAAGCAGTTATATTATGTAATCTTAGTTAAACTTAGAATTTATCATGTTTTTGTTAATCACAATTATCACAATGTTATCGATGAAGTCCAAGTTCAATTTTGAGTATTCGTGACCATGTAAGATGAGATCCAAATAGAATGCGTAATAAATTAGTATCAATATTGAACATTTTAAATTTAAAATCATTATCAAAGCTTTTCGTATTATAACACTAGACTTAGTGTATCTGAATTGAAAAATTAAATGAGTGGCGATCTTTTTATACCGATCATTATCGTGTTAGAGCTCAAATTCATTTATTTTTATTTCCCAATTGGCTTTTTCGTAGTTTAACTTTTACTTTCTAAGTATTTTCTTAAGAAATATATACTTCTGTAATCTTATCTAAGCTTTGCTTTCAGATTAACTATCCTATTCTGTCAGTATAACAGCTTAGTTTACAGCGAAATTACGAAATTTCAGCTTACCTTAAAGTATTACTTGCCGCTGAATAATAGAAGCAACTTTCATTTTAAGGTGTTACAAATTTATAAATTATTGTAAAAGTTGGTCTCTTAATTGATTATATGGAAATTAGTTCTAAAAAAAAGGGATATAAATGTTATCATCGATAAAAAACCAACCTGTGTAAAAGAGAAAAGAATATTGAAGAATAATAAGCCGAAGACGAAGTATCTCAAAAAGAAAAAAATTAAAAGATACCCTAAAAATATATAGAATTTGTAACTGAAATCGATATAAGATCAAAATTTGTAGCAACCTTGACACTCAGTGGAAAGACAATACCGTCCATACAGGACCGGGTGATCAATAACTCAAAAAGGACTTCTCTCCCTTAGATATCGCTCTGCATCTCCATCCTGGTGTCCCTCACTGTGTTCTTCCTTGGTTTGGCCGAGATCATCCCGCCAACCTCCCTGGCGATCCCCTTGCTTGGGAAATATCTACTATTCACCATGATACTCGTCTCGCTCAGCGTTTGGGTCACTGTATGCATACTAAACGTCCATTTCAGGTAAATTATCTGTATCTTTTCTCTCTCGTAGATATCGTTAAGCATCTCGATACTGGTCTCGCTGACAGTGTTTTTCCTGTTGTTGGCCGAAATTATACCGCCAACGTCGCTGGCTATACCACTCTTAGGGAAGTATTTGCTCTTCACGATGATTTTGGTGTCACTAAGCGTGTGGATGACGGTGTGCGTATTGAACGTTCATTTTAGGTGAGTGGTGCACCGCTAAATTGAAGTTTCTTTTTAATTTTTGTGATCAGGCAAACAAATCCTAAAGCTGCAGGCTCTTTCTGTTATCCTGTTGAGTTACACGTTTTTAGAAAAGGCTGGAACTTAATGACACGCTTCTTAAACCTTCTGCAATGTGACGCCAAGTAGAAATCAATGTTGCTTTAATTTTTTTGTGAATAGTTCATATTAAACGCACAGGCAATTTTATTAATATTAAATACTACACAGATTAAACAATAATATGTAAACTAAATAATATGCAAGGAATATTAGCATGAGCGTACGAAGATAACCCTTTGTGCATTTTGAGTATCGTCATATAATACTAAGGAAATAACTCTTCAGCATGACTGGTTGGCTAATAAATGAATAAATAGATCACGTTGAAATGTTATTATCGACGTAGTAATTTTTTTTACAGGAAGTTTGCTAAAACATTTTAACAATTTCAAATACTTATTTATTACGTTTTTTAGTTTGAACTGTCTATAGGTTTAAAATTGTTCCTACAAAAACAAACCACTCATGTTATTCACTTACACATTACCTTTTATATATTTCATTGTAAAATTTTTATATTGGCACCGGATATAGGATGTTTCGTTCCATAAAGGCAGTGCGGCGAAATAAATCTCAGAACGTTATAGCTCTCGATAACACAACAATAGGCCACAATGAAATATGACCGCTGCAGTCTCTAGGCAGATGATTTTGTGGGTTCTGCATAATGAACGAAAGTGTGCCAGAATATTTTGTAGGTGGTAGAATATATACGGTGCTACCGACATACCCATTGTTTACTCCGTATCAATCGTATCTTAGTATTGCGTATTGGTTTGATAATCGGATAAGAGCCGGCGCGACACGGGTCAGTCGTACCTATCGTGCGTCGTATCAGAGCGTCGTATCAGAGCGACGTATGGAGACCGCGCATCAAGATACCCGTCCACATAAGCGATCATGACACGCGTCGGTGATACGAATACGGTGAACGGATCGGGCGATGATACATGTCTGGTGCCAGCTTTATATATTATATCCTCCTCAAAATAATAAAAAATGCCATAAGGCATTAAGTCCGCCCATTGTATATATCTTTAGAGGTGTCAATAAAGTTGAAAAAAAAAACAGAGTAAATAAGTATGGCCACCGCAAATATTGTCGCCGCTGCATTAATACTTTATAGAGTAGCTATCGATGTTTATGATTCTTCCTTCATTCTTTGATCACACAGTTATACCCCGCAGGATATTCAGCAAGGAATTGAATTACTACTGCTATCATTTAACCGTTTAGCATCACAATAGAAAATGAAATACATACTTATATCGAAATCGGGCGAGGGGATCAGTTCGTTGAAATTTTGTAGCATTTCTAACAATGGATCACGTTTGAATTATTTATTCGAACAGCTATTCGAACTCGAAGACTTCGTCGGTATTAAAATACTGAGTGATAATATACCTAATACGTCCATAACCCGAAT
>DWTT01000529.1:0-15070 GCA_018250895.1 Carterocephalus mandan
GTGTTACGATTTGAGATCTGTGGCTTTCTGTCCTCACTTTTATTGCGAGGATCCTATTCCTGCAATCCCATTCAAGCTTTAATTTAATGCTTTGGTGCCATTGAAATATGCTTTGGGAACTTATAAACAAAAAACTATAATAGATTACCTATTATAACCATTATGTATGCAAGTATGTATATCGAAATCTTATTTTATAATTATTATTATTTTGTTTTCTTGTGATTGTGATGATGGCAAATAAAGATTTATTCAATTCTATTCTAAATCTACCACTTGCTACATATCTTTAGCATGGAAGACAAGGAGTTTGTAGTTTCAAGCACTTGAGTTATCACTGTTATTTGCAAACTGTAATCTTATAGCCGCTTTGTTTGTATGTAGCTACTTTGTATAGATCTACACATAATAACTCAACAATATTAATGTAGATAATGGGGGCACAGTGACCGAAATACCCACTTAGAGTGATAGCAGACAGGATAGCCAATTAGGGCTGTTACTGAAATTGCTACGACAATTTTTGTGAAACGAACGGGAAATTGGATCCATATTTCATCTGTTACCACGGTGCTTTCCGTGCGAACCGCCCATTATCTACACTGACAAGACTTATTAATTCGATTTTAACGTATCTGAATGATCGAGTTAAGCATCCTCGGCTGAGGTCGCGAGTTGGTTAATCGATACGTTTTGAAAGCTACTAATCGCTATTTAATCCAAATGTGTGTATCAGAACAGTGTGTACAGGCATATATATTACATTGTACATATTAACCACCTTAGTAAGCCGGTTATAATATTATTTATTTACTACAATAGATTAGGATAAGTATATAATTTATATAATGTCGGGATCGAGACAGATAATGCCTTATTATTGTAGGCTGGTTGAAATACGGGTGGATTACTTAATTAAAATTTTCAGTCATGGTACAATCTGGGTCGTTTCAGCGGGTTTGGTACCTAATTAAGGTACCACACCCATTTTTGCCGTAAAGCGTTTTGCGGCGAGACGGGTGCGGCTACCGGCGTATTAATTAACTACACTTTACTCGCGGCTTCTCGCCCCGTAGGTAGGTACGTATACAGGTATACCTACATAATGTATGTTATTTGCTGAGTCACATTTAATCCCTTTTATTTTAAACTCATGTTTCAATTTGCAGATGATTTCATGAATATTCACGCGATTTTATTAATTAGAATTCCGTTCAGTAGTTTTTGCTTGACTCTGTAATAAACTGCCTTGTTGGTCTAGTGGTCGTTACCGCGACTGCTAAGCTAAAGGTCCTGGGGTCGATCCCCGGTTCGGGCAACAACTATTGGCTTTTTCTAACTTGAAATCCCCGGTAGCAGCTCGGAGTCTGGGTTTGTGTCTTGTGTATGGCAATAGTATAGCAATGTACACCATCTAATACATGGAACTTAAACATAACTGGTGAAAAGTGGTATGTATACACAACTCTGCTTACCCCTTCGTGTAAGCCGGTAATTTTAATATGGATGTATATGATGCACCTATAATGATGGCAGGCTAAGCACGGTGTACCGTGCTTAGCCTGCCCGACCTGTACCGACTTAAAACACACGTTTTAAGTCCGTAATGCTGTCTGGATTAGTCTGGATTTCAATGCGGTTCCATTTTTTTGATATAAGTGTAAGTTTACAAACAATGGTCGCGAGATTCTCGAGCAAACGCTTCAACTGAGTTGCAGTCGTTCGGGGACCTCTGTGATTATGAGTCTCGTACTACTGTCATAAGTTTATTTCATCAGCGATTCCCAGACATTCTTCCCATGCTCTATTCTATTTGCATTAAAATAAAATAAAGTAGGAACGGAAGGGTTTTCAACACAATACCGCACCCCGCCCGGTCTCCGTACAATCCATACAGCCATACTGGCATAGTGCTCGCCTACGTCACCCCACAGCCATTCTGACCGAATTGGACTGTACATTTACAGCTTATTCCTTTTCAATACACCTGACTCTGCTCAATTGAGCGCGACTCACGGTAATCTCGTTGGTAAATGTTTGTTCGTGTATCCACATTTTCCTATAATGTTATTATGAGGTAAATCCAAACCAAACCAAAATGATATGAGTAAATTGACTATCATGTAATCTTTGAGGAGCGTTTCAAAATAATTTGCAGTGAAGAACGAACATTTATGATTATTATTGAAATAAAAAAGAATAATACTCGATAAATGGTTTCTATCAGCAAGTCTGTCTACTTTGAAGAACGAGTTTGCTTACTTCCATATAAACATATTCAAGTATTACCTACGATCATGTGAATAGGACACAACTGCTAAATAGGACAGTTACATATGGACGGACGCTTGTTTACAAAACAAACAACAATGTACGTATTATCAATCATATCATACAAACAATTCGTTAATTTACAAAAACATCTAAATATATCCCTCAAATGCCCTCAATCGATTAATCGAACTCTTTTTTTCTTTCAATTTTTTATTAAAAAACTAAAATTACGCGGGTTTTACTTTACTTGCATAAACCGACAGGTTTGTCCGTAAGTAACAAGCAAGAATGTTTACATAGTTGCTTAAGATTTGTTAAGTGTTACAGTCATTATGTAATTAGCGAATGATTATGCTGCAAAAAACAAACAAACAAGCAAACCCGATAATTTTAATCTTATCGCGGACGATGTGTGAGTCAGCCCACCTGCGGACCACGAGACGACTTCGCTGCGTAAACATATTACGTGCATGTTTACCGCGGAGTGCACAATGCGTAGTCAAAATATTTCATACCATACAGAACTCTAACTGGCATATCTTAAGAGCGATAATCGTGCGCAGATTAGTTAGCAAGTCACTCGACCTTCGTACATGCGTGAAAATTCCAATTTGTTGTGAATTGGCCTTTTTATCTCCGTTGATATCATTATTGGACGCAGTTTCTGTCGTGGCTAGCTAGTGTCACTATCGTTATTTACCCAAGAGTTGAGTCACAAGTCTAGTCGTCTGCTCAGAGAGAATCTAATGCAATGAGTTAAGTCTAAGGTTACGCTAGGTAGGCTACGAAGTAATTGTCGCTTCGTTGTTAAATTGTTTGTCGTCCAAAAGATGAAACATGATACATATCGTGGCAGTTACAACTTTAAAAATTTTCAAGTTGCGCTATTCTCTAGAAGTGTGTAGCTTCAAAATGATTACCTAGATAGCTAGTTTTCAAAAATGTACACAGGTGATAGCGAAAGGTTCTTGAAGACAAAGTCAAGAACACAAGAACCTAGCGACGAAAATAAACTCTTTCTGTCAGCGTCGCTTCAACTTTCAGTAACGACGCCCCGGCTCGAATTCTTTCGCGATGGACTGAGACGCTTCACACGAAAGCACTAGACTACCCGAGACATTTACATTACATAGCGACTTGCTACCGGTGCGTTGTGAAAGTGAGCCTTACGGGGTTGGGATAAGGAAGTAGCTAGGGGGATGGCGATTCGGTGACACGCGATGCAGCGGGCGCAGTGGCGCTTCGCGTCGGCACGCCGCGCCGCTGGCACGGTCTCCCGGCCCCACCCACGGCCCGTCTTTCCGCGTCTCCCTCGTTGCCACTCTGACTAATGCGCGAAAACAATGCACAGCTGTTGACCCGGCGGGGCCGCGGGGGCGACCTACCCGCCGACAAAGCGACGTCGACGACTCCGCTTAAATGGCGGCGGTACCAACGTGTACGTATCGGACACGTGGCGTATTGTTGTCGTACACGCTGTCTACACATCTTCGAGTAGAGTCGATGCAGGAGACACCTTTAAGAATGAGTGAGTGAGTAAGCTGGTATGGTCACCTGGGAACCAAAACTTGAAAGTAACAAGAGAAGCAACCCTTTGCACCGTTCGCTGCGTGACAACTAGTGATGTAGTTTGTTTACACGTGCATCTCAATGTTTTCGCTCGTTCAATCTTATTAATTTTAATGGTGAAATAAAAAAGGTTTCTATTCTAATATTCTATTCAGTAGAACAAAATGGTGAACTGTAACTGTCTGTGGGCACAAACGATTATTTATGGTCGAAGTGCCCGGAGCTGAATAAGCTCGAGCAAATTTTTCCAAAACAACATAATGTGCTCAGAAGTGGTTCAGAATATCAACTCTGCAAACGGGCATACATAAAACCAGCAAATAAAGATAACAGTAGGAGAGCAGAGGAGCCGTATGTCGTGAATGCTCGAGTGAACTGAATAAGTGCCTTGACAAGCCGTGAATCAGCAGATAAGCGCTCCGCGAGATAAGGCATTCACTTCTCGGTATTGCGGTAGGTCAGGTTGGCCGGTACAATAATCAAATTATGAAAAGGCGGAGCGGAGGCTCTGCTAAAGAAAATTTAATCTTGTGGTTACAAAGCTGAATTACATCGACTAACTCTTGGACACACGATCTTTGATGCGTTGGACATTTTACCGGAAACGATGAAGCTTCTTTTAAATGAAAACCCGGTGTGTGTGTGTGCAAAAAAACAACTATTCAATAGAGTAACGAATTTACTTCTTTTTAGGTACCGTCATCAAAACTGAATGAGGGTTTAACTATCGACCTTCAATCATAAACAATAAAGCTGTCGACATATTAGTAATTGATTAATGACAGTCACTGCTTACCAACTCCAGGCCAGACTGCCTGATAGTCAATAAAAATTTCTTCCAAGCAATAAAAATACAATTTCACTATGTAATTGCAAAAACAGTTTCAGCACTGTTCGTCAACCCTTACAAGCAATAAAAATCTTCATTCAAAAAACTTAATGATGTAATCGTAAAAACACTTTCAGCAATTGTACCTACTTTCGACACTCGGACCGACAATTCCAGCCAGCTGCTTTCTAACCGAGCGTTCATTCATCATTGTCAACGAATAGCCATTACGCAACGATTATGAACGATTCCTTCATTCATCGTGGACATGCAAATTTCTATTCATTTTTCTCATCTGCACGCGAGTCACGCCTCCCCGCTCCGGTCCGCTACCGTCCGCTTCTGCTATTAGCGTGCGTGTATAAACAAACGATTTACCCGGCAAATTGGCTATCTCTAACCGGTCGGTTGCCTCACCAAATTATGCAGGAGAGCAAACTGTCTCCGTGAATAGATTGCGCTAAATATTAAATTAGGTATGCGCTATTTGCTGCGGTTGATACGCTTATATCACCGACCTTCATATTTGACACGTCAGCTAAAATCTGATTACAAGCAGTCTTCAGATTGAACTAAAGGGCGCACTTTTAATACATTATGGTAATGACACTACGAAAAGGGAGCTTTAGATATCGCTACATAGCTCTCTAGTGATATTATATTTATACCTTCTATTTATATTGTTAGTTTTCCTTCAATCCCTGCTGCTCTTGAAAATATTTATCTATACTCTTTTATCTCTACAAATTTTCCTTAACGTGATTCATCATAGGTTGAATATATAATTTGTTTATTTCCAGAAAACCTTGAATCCTGGGAAATAGTAATTGAAGCGGAGATTGATAATAAGAAACTATACGTTTCTTATTATCAGAGCTCCGCTATTTAAGACCTACACTTAGAATAAGGACTTATTCTAAGGACCTACAGTTAAGAAAATGTCGGCTGCCAAAGAATTTAAAAAAATCTACGCACAGCAATCGTTTAATTGTGTACTTATATAAATGCGAAAAATCCATGCTTTACTGGTGTTGTGGGAAAATTTAGGTTGACATTTGCCTAATGATACCACGCCTACTTCGTCACCATTTACTACAAAATTGCCCCCCTGGCCGTCTTTAGCTTTGAATGAATGAGCAGAATAAAATCGCCAACGCGACCTAATTTCTTCAACCTAGGGGATAATTCAACTAAATATATTGCTCTTGTAGCCGTAAAAGTAATAGACGTTTGAACTACAAGCAATTCAATAAGTATTGCATATCTTGTATGTATTCGTCTTAAAAATCATCAATTATCATATTTATAACCAAGCGCAGAAATGTTCGCTTTTCTGTTTATTTTAAGACGGCCTGAGATTTGCTATTGAATAAGGGGTTATTGCTGTAAATGTATAAATTCTTGATCATCACTTAATCATCTTGTTCGAGACCGCACTGATTGCCAAGCCTCGGTGATTGGGTTACAGTCGCGTCCCCCGTTGGCTTGCATCGCCCGCCAGAATGCCGGCCGTCGCATAGTAATCTGTGGCATACTGTACGCGTTGTGCATGCGCGGGCGCATCGGCCGGCGCGGGCACAGCGCGGTGACTCATGCATTGTGCTCACACTGCTCACGCGCACGCTAATTACATTGTACGACGGACACGTGCATGCGTTCCCCTTGAAATGGCTTGCCCGGCAAATACAGAAACTGGTTCGCTGGATTTGCGTCCTTGAGGAATGAACCTATATCTATCGAGTTCAACTTACCGATGTTGTCATTGTAAATAACGACAGCCAATATATAAGCGCATTGTGCCCGTACGCTAGATTTATGTAAATCCGGAATAGTTCTGGAAAGGTCTGTAACTAAGTAGCTTACTCCATTGTCAGCATTGCTTCACAGTCATCTGTTCAAGTTTGCTATTTTTCATTTAACGTACATCATCAAATTAATCATTCTTAATATGCGTTGTTAATGTTCTTGATAATGTTGGTTAGTGAAGTGTGCGAAATCTCGTATCATCACTATCGATTTCAATGTATTCTTCGGCCCACGTCTTGTTAACACCGTTATTCCTTACAAGCTAGCTAGCTTTGACCTTGGATGTTGTTATATCCACGTTGTTGTTGTTTCCTGTTCTATAAATATTTAGAAATTAGGTAAATTCCTTCGGCAAGTGAGTCAGCAAATCTTATATCTATGCAGTTCAGCTCCCGAGTTTCCTCGACTACACTCGTCAGCGATAGATACCATTTGCACTATATATTACTAACCGGACGACGGCGTGTCATTACTTTAATTCATATATTAATTGTTTATTGTACACAAAAAAAAACAGAAAACACAACTTATTATAAAGAAAAGTAATTACAAAGGCAAACTTATCTCTTTAAGAGATCTCTCCCAGCTAACCTATAAATCTAATTTAGCTAACTATCTAAAATTCCGTATTCCAACTAACACAAATTGTTTTTTTTTTTGTTTTATGCGAACTTGTTCGTTTTAAGTAAAAGGCGAACATCAGTTTTAAATTAATTAAGTTGGCTGATTATGTAATCTCTCGTGGCTTTTGATCATGAATCGCTTTTAGGATCTGCTGAGAGTGTACATGTTATTAGGTTAATGAGCTTTGGAACCAAATAGAATTACACTTTTATACCAAAGCAGACAGATTTTGTGTTCTTCATTTTTTTATTTTCATCGTGTGTGCCACTATTCCAATATTCTTGTCTCTTATCCATTTTTTAAACGGTTTTATTTAGCTTGCCCTGTTTGTTTGTTTATTTTAAATAAACGTTGCTTATCCGTGCAATGACGTATGAACACGTTGCATTTACGAAAAACTTGTTCTCGTGTATTGTCCACTCTTATTTATATTTCGTGATTTCATCTCGTTATGAACGTTGATAAATTAGGCTAACTGGCTGGCTGGCTTGTTATTTTTTGTTTTATTAAACTTCCAACTTCCAAGTGCTAATGAACTAAATCTTTCTCTTAAACTTACGACATTTGCAGAATAATTTTCAAGCCTGAATTCGCTCATTTAGTAAGCTTGTTTTATAGTTGTCTTAATAAACTTAAGTTGTCTCCCAATTTTTTATTTATTGCGAAATTTTTTGGGAATGTCAATGCCCACAGCGCTATTCCAATTATTTTGGCACGAAGACAATTCCATTAATATTGACACTATTTTTGGACGACACACACAAAAGTTGTAGTAAGGTAGGTACTTTCGACAAAGTAATGCATTTGTCTGCGAAAACTAAAAACAAATATATTAGGTGTGTTTGATATTATAGTTTCCCCTTATTTCAAAATAATTACTAGGCCTCTTGCTTGACACAATGAAAGGAATCTTCAAAAAATTATATTAAATTCGTGACGCTTTATGCAGTAGGCCCGCCATTTGTACCTTTTGTATGTGGTTCAATAAAGATAATTAAATAAATAAACCTTATGGATTTATTGCTCTTCAAATGTTCAAAGAAGTTTCTTCAGAATGTACATGCTCATAGTTTCCGGTTCCCTGAATCCTGCGTCTCTAACCAATTCCCATTGATGCATTGTGTGTAGATTGAATTGGCATCACATAAAACCTTTACTGCCTCATTGTTTCGCAACACCGGCGAAAAGCGCCTAGTGTTGCAAAAACTCCAGTTATACCTGTCTTCATTCAGTACCTCGTGTGGATATTAGGCTAAGCCGTCATCAGAGCAAAGAACCAAACCTTGATAACAGCTCAGTCGTCGAGTTGTTTATCTCAAGAGTGAACAACAATAACTAAAGATATGGGCGTGGAAGTGAAATATCTAATGTCAATCCGAAACTCAAGTCAGAAGATTATAAAAAAACCAGAATCGAAAGTTCGAAAACGAGCTCACACCGCAATCTCTTATCGTAGTTGAATTTGTGATCAAAACAAACCATGGAATAAGAAATTGAGTGTCAGCACAACACTACAAGTTCGTGTTCTTGCGAACTGCGTGGCGTCCATTGTCGCCGCCGCTGCGCATGCGTGAAAATGCTGTGTTTAGTTTTTGTCTGATTGTGCAAAACTGTAGTTTGCCTGATTGTGTTGTAATTTCCTTTTACGCATGTTAATGCTTTGGCGGCGCCAACTTACTGCTAAGATAGAGCATTGCCGACTTTCCTACCTTCCCTACCGTCAGTACTGTTTGTGCTGGCGGAAAATACGGTAAAGGACTTTTTGATGACAAAATAATGTTCTTCTTATCAGCTATCAACTGATTTAACGTTCAAGATTATAACACCATTTATGTAGTCGTCAAGTTCTAAGCTAAACTTACTTTCATTTCCTTTGTTCGGCAACTTTGAAGCTGTGAGGGTTAGGTTACATTTTAGTCTGTCGTTCCGCCCTTGGCAAGGTCGACACAGTTTAGTAAACATAGCTTGTAAGGCTTTGTTGGTGACGAGTATTTTTCTCGATTATTGGCTTGGCATTTTAATGCGATGAGACGTGCTGAAAATTTTAGTAGTTTCTCACTTACAAGGAGTTCCAGTTCAATTCTTGTTTTGAATCGTTTATTCGTACAATTGAAGATATTACTGTTGACTTGAAGAATACTTTTATCAGTGGAAACTGCTGATTTGTGCACTATATTGTAAGATGTTTTATATGTTATATAATAATTGTAAATTTTCCCAAAAATTTATTTAAAAAAAAGTTTAGAACAGTCTACAGTCATACACCGTATGAACATACCCCGACCGCCATGAACTCGCGACCTTGCCGCAACGATGATGCACGTCGGCCGCTCCTCTTCCAAAACGGCATGAATAGCCATTAGTTACAAATTGGAGCGCGTTAGACACACCTACCCAATCGCTTATTGATCATTTTGGTTACATCATTGGCGGCGCAAAAAGCGGGACAGACGAGGTTAACTAACGACTAGCTGTAGGAAGGTTGCTAGTGGTTGTTCAGTTGCCGGCCCCGTTCTCACGGGTTGCATGACGCCAATGCGCGACGTGCGTTCCGACGCAAATCTTCATGCGACAATACCAGATTCTCTAGATGTTTCCACGAATACATCTGCAATGCAATTATTCGTAAATGACTTACCGACCACCATTATTGACTTGACTGATATGTTATGTCTCACTTTAGATTCATCCGTCTTTGTTGTTTTGTTTCTTTTAGTATTTTCAACTTTTGAGTTTTTTGAAAACTAAGTAAAAGCAAAATACCTACTTTCACACTGAAACTGCATAAAATATAAAGCTTAAATCGTAAAGTACAATCGATCACATCTTGTTTACGTAAAATGAAGCAAAAACTCAAGACTGTTTTGTAACTGGATTTCTACTTGCAAACTTAGTATTATGACTTGTTCACTTTTTCATGATTTTGTAAATCGTAAAAAAGTGCTACGACTATAATCGACATGACCTTAAAACATGATATTCACATATTTTATTATGTAATTAGTAAGTAAATATAGTCTAACTAAGGGCTGAAAATTCTTCAACAATTATGTGCTTATCCATAAAGTGAACTTAATTTGTTGTTAGTATTGTACAGTAATAACCAAGTAAAACAAATGTCTGTTAGTATTCTACAGGTAGAGCGTTTTTGTACGAATCTTATGGCCATCAAGGTTGAATGGTAGGCATCGTAAACGTAATGCTGCTTGATTTTACGCGTTTAATTTGAGTTGAGAGTGATTCACGGTCGCAGCGTTACGTCGATTATAAATTGTCAATCATGATAGATGATACAACGTTTGTTTCGTATCGCTCAAGCACGGACTCTTCATTATTTCCTTATTTATTTTGTAGACAGACAGACATTATACAGACATACAAACAAGTTCTTTTATTGTACACCAAATGGATAAAGATACAACATACAACAAGTACATACAAAAATAATAAAATATTAGAGTAGTAGTACAAATGGCGGTCTTATCACTAAAAAACGATGAAATAACGTCTTGAAAGTAATATTGTAAAATAAACAGGGTAGAGGTGCACAATACAATAATAACATTTTAAAATACATACACACATTCAGAGATAAGATAAATAAACAGATAATTATCAAATTTCCTTTTTACCGCGCACTTGTCAACTGTGCAATGAACTTCCTTCTGAGGTCTTCGCGGTAGGCTATGATATGGGGTTCTTCAAAAAAGGCGTAAAAAGAGCTCTCCTTCAGGGCCGGCGACGCATTGGCAACTCCTCTGGTGTTGCTTGTGTTCATAGGCGACGGTGACTACATAGTCAATAAGTCAGAAATACAAGAAGGAAAAGATTTATATCGTAGCCTGGTTTTTAGATTCTTTCTTTGCAACGAATTCAATATAGGGTGACATTTATGTAAGTATGTAATCTTCGGCTGACCTATGTTTCTCTTACCAAAGCATAGTCCAGTGCGTTTGCTATGTTAGGTCGAGTATCACTTACATCATTTGAAATGTTTAATTTATCTACAGCCTAATGGCGCCCGAAGAACAATACATCATCGGACATCGTAATTAAATATATTAATATTTTTATGTAACACCAATTATTCTTTATTGTTTGTTTTTGTGACCGTCTTAAATCTTAATGTCTAATGTATGTGTTACTGTTTGGCAAGGTAACAACTAATACAGGCCTAAGGAATTGGTTGCTCATGCTATGGTCAACAGTCAGTGGCCAATCTTTCTAACTTTGTAGTGCTGTAGCTGATCTACAGGGTTTTCACATAGTTTAATTTATTCCATCAAATCAATTTATTTCAATCCACAGTAGTGCACAACACGATCTAGGATTTTGGTCATCAAGGAACTGAGTGTCAGAGGATAAAATAATTTGTTAATATTAAATAATAGATATTTAATAATTTTTAAAATTAACACTCAGAAATATTTTTAGTTTTGAATAATGTATGCGCTATTTCTAACATATTAATCAAAGGGGGCATAAAATAATCCCTATATTTTCTACCAAGTCACTTCAACAGCAAACTTTTCAAATCATAACAATAAAATCTAGAGTGGTGCAACACTGATAAACGCTTTAGATGCCCAATTATCTGATTCGTAATTCGTATTTCATATTTTTTTTCATATTAATTAAATCTATGTTTTCTCTTGTCTCCAGCCTACCGAAGGAACAGACAATCAGGTATTTAGACTGTAGAATTAGTAGTGTGTTTGTCCAATTTATGTTATTCATCAAAGTAACTAAGTAAACGTGATTCGTAGTTCAGCAGTTGAAATTGCATTTTTTTTTAACTTCTGCTGTCGTTACGTTTCATAATACATGCAATATGATTGATACTTGCACGCATATGTACAACCGTGTTATTTGTAGGTGTGGGTATGAATCGTCCTTGTAAAATAACACATTAAAATTATAATGGACTTATTTGATTCCCAACTTATTAGATCTGTCTTTGTTCTCGGTCATGTGACGGACCTCTGGTGGTTCTTACTGAATGCATGTGTGTACTTGTCTCTATTGTGTTATTTGTTGTGTACATATCTAGTATAAATAATACGTTCTTTGTTCGAGGTACACGTTGATGGAAATCATGTATCATGACTATGCAAATGACTCCTCAGTCCTAATATTATGTGTAAAATATGTGGCAAATCATCTTATCAAAATGATTAGCCTCTTTTTAGGTTCTTAAGTTACTTTTTTGCAAAATGTTTCCTGTTCACTTAATATGCATATAAAGTCGATAAATTAGACAAGATGATATATGGCCACTTTGTCCGCAATCGCAATAGGGACCGTTCTAAAACCTTAATTTCGATATTACTCAATGCATCCAACATTACAACGTAATGAATGTTCATTAAAACTTTTCTTTTTCACAGATATTCAGAGCCAGCGCCACCCACCTCGCGACCGATGCGCGGCGCCCGCAACCGCCCGACTCGGGCTTCTCCGAGCCGGCCAACAACAACGTCTCGGAGGACAACAACAACGGGCCCATCTCGCTCCGGGAGATGCAGAACATCGCCAACAACAACGCCGCCGCCTACATCGTCAGCGAGAACGAGGAGAGGAACAGGATAAGCCGCGAGTCCGTCGTGGAGTTCGAACCGCTGCCGAGAATACGTGTCGCCGATCCCTTAGAGCGCTGTGCTGATTGGTTCGGTGAGTCTACCTGTGTCTCTTACAACAACAACGGGCCCATCTCGCTCCGGGAGATGCAGAACATCGCCAACAACAACGCCGCCGCCTACATCGTCAGCGAGAACGAGGAGAGGAACAGGATAAGCCGCGAGTCCGTCGTGGAGTTCGAACCGCTGCCGAGAATACGTGTCGCCGATCCCTTAGAGCGCTGTGCTGATTGGTTCGGTGAGTCTATCTGTGTCTCTTACGCAACATCTATACTTCTATACTAATATTATAAAGAGAAACGATTTGTTTGTAATGTTTTCACACAAAAACTACTGGACCGATTTCAAAAATTCTTTCACCATTAGAAAGCTGCATCTTCACTGCTGCCCCCCATCCATCCACCAGCATTTCAAGGTCCACTGCTGGACATAGTCCTTTCGACGGAACTCTTGCCGACTGTACACATTCGAGATGACACTTTTCACACAATTCACATCGATTCTTCGAGATGACACTTTGTTCGAAATTATTCGTATAGAATATGCGTTAACTCGATTAACGATTAAGTGCTGCGATTAATGATTCGATTAAGTGCTGAAACGTTTGATGTTACTAGTCACCGCACAAAGCTCTTTGAAATTTGATCGGTTCTGTGAGATAACCCATAAATCATTATATACTATGGATTCATCTTCGGATAGTGATAGTGAGTAGATACATAGTAACCAGCTTTGATGCTATTACTCGGAACTATTCCCCTTTATTCTTTTTGCTCTGTTAGCAAAATTTATTGGCAAAGGATGTCTTGGAGAACCGTGTTAACGATTTTTTTGATGTTTCAGCCGGAGAAGACTTGTCGAGGAATCGGTTGCAGTATCTTCGAGAAATCGGACGGGGTTGGTTTGGCAGGGTGAGTTTTTGATTCTCCAGGACTTTCTATCAACAAAACAGTTTCTTTATTTACAGAAATTTAAAAAGCCGGATCTGAATTCCAAATTCCTTGTGTTGCAAGTGACGGTCAAATGCATAAAGACCAATACCATAATATGTTTAAGAACTAATATATATGTACATAAGTACAAATATTTAAAATATAATAATCTGCACCGACAAGAATTTGAAACCGGGACCCGTCGTTCCTCTATCAACAGATCAACTGTGCCACAGTGTAATCAACTTATATAATGCTCTTTCATTTTCAGGTAGTCGAAGGGGAGTTGGAAGACAACGGCACAACAACTGTGGCAGTGAAGATCCTAAACCAGAACGCCCGTCTGGAGGACAAGGCGCAGTTCCTGGACGAGGCGCGCCTGTACCGGGACTCCAGCCACGAGAATGTGCTGGGCTTCTTCGCCAAATGCCTGCAAGAGGACCCATGGATACTGATCTTCGAGTATTGCGCTATGGTAAGCTGATTTTCATGATATTCTGATGATATCTTGATGATAATTGTATTTTGAGCAACTGGAAGGGAAAAACAAATAAAAAGAAACACAAGTTCAAATAAGTATGTACCAGATTCGGCAGCACCTAAACCAAAGATGGAACATATTTATAGCAATGTAGCGTTAGGTACCGACAAATAGCGTACAACCTTACCGTTCGACGGTTGTTGGCCGCGTTTGGCTTTTTATAGGCACGGTCGGTAGTTGACCGCTTAGTGAGGGTAGCAGCTAATAGTATGATAATTGGAACTATATTATAAGTGGCAGTGAAGATCTTATAGCTAGCCCAGTGGCTGTCGAACTCGCCTCTCACTCAAGCGGGCCACGTTCTAATCCAAACACCTGCTGAAACCGTGAAGGAAACACCATGAAAACCCTGCATGCCTGAGAATTCTTGATGTTAAAATTACTTAAAATGCAATAAAACCCTTATTTAACAAACAAACAACCTTTTTCCCTCTCATACTTGTCTTTATGGACTCCGGATAAAAAAGGAAACATCACCGGATATCAAATGTTTTTAATATGAGATCTTATTGTTTCCAGAATCTCCAACAGTACTTGATAAAGAACCGTCCCAAGATGGCCATTCTCAATGAGAGCGGAGTGCCTCTGCAGCTGATGTGTGACTTCACCTCTGCCCTCTCCTACCTTCACTCCAGAGGATATTTATATGGGTAAGTTAGCTCAAATACAATATACTTATTTCACTAGAAGGCTGAAGTTCGACTTATCATCGTTTTTAATTACAAAACTTATATGAGAGTATCAAAGTAGTTACTGAATTCATCTTCTTTGTTCATCTTCACAGCGGTGACAGCCCAGTGGCTGTCGAACTCGCCTCTCACTCGAGCGGTCCGGGTTCAAACCCAAGCGGCACGCACCA
>DWTT01000530.1:0-15067 GCA_018250895.1 Carterocephalus mandan
AAAAAAGTGTTGTAAGGGGTTGAAAAGGGGGTTGAAAGGTTTTATGAAAGTTTTGTCATTTTCAGAACTAGAAGCATAAAATTTATGTTATAGGCTGTTGATTAGATGTAAATAAATATGGCATTCAAAGTTTGTAAAAATTTTGTAAGGGTGTAAAATAAACATATATTATTATGTCTAAAACCACGCGAGCGTAGCTGCGGGCGTCCACTAGTGATCTATAAATTTAAAAAAAAAATTATTTAAAAATTATAGAAACAAGATTAGCAAACGAACATGCAGAATCTGTCTGCTTCTGGACACATCCGTGACAAGCATCAAACAGAAATAAATAAAGAGACTGTCACTGTCACTACTGGTTAGTCAGACCAGTCTTCGTTTGTTTCACATGAAAAACAATTTACTGAATTATGGTGAATTCGTGTTGTTTTTAAGATATACTCGTATTATAGCTGATCCCGGTGAACTTCGTATCGCCTCACTAACTAATACATAGTTATTTTTTCAAATTTGAATTAAATTATTATACAAGTAAAGTGAAAATTTAAGAATGCAGAGTTTATTCACCTGCTGATTGTCTCTGCGTGCATTATTTGCTGATCATTTCGCTTCCGCTTTATACCTATGTCAGAAGAAAAGCCCGCTCCAATCGCATTTGCGGGAACGTACCTTAAAAAAACTTTCTTTTTTCTTGGTACCACGCATAAAACTTAGTACGTGTTCATGCACAGTATAATTACACCTAGCGATTTGTGCAAACTTAAAGTAAAATAACTGTTAAGCTAAAACCCATAGACATCCCTCTGTTGGGCATGGGTCTCTCCCTGAGCCGTAACTGCGAGCATCTGGAAATCTCCAATGCGGATTTGTGGAAGGGTTAGTGGTCAACGATGAGGATTTTGCCACAAGCGGTCACCCATCCACAAATCGACCGCGCCTGTCGTTGCATAGGCGGTCGAACACGTTTACGATCGATGCAAGCCATTGGGTCCATTGGGCTGTGGCCAAAACAACAATACAATACCTATGTAAATATTCTGAATCTTCTATTATTTTATGATCTATGTCAAATCTAAACTGAGTAAAAGGAGTGTGTTAACACAAACAATTGTAGCCAATTATGCGAGTAATTAAGTTATTTATCCGTCCCTATATAGGTACATTTCAAGAGGTATTGTCCTTGCAAAATATGATATGACCTAAAGATAGACCTTAGATCAGCTAAACTAAGCTTTATGTATACAAAACGAAGCCATAGGTATTTTTAAATTAAAGTAGGTATTAAACTGGCAAAACATGTTTTATTCAAAGCTATGATTTTCATGATGATTATGAATGTAATTATAAGTCATAATTATGACAACAATGAACAATTAATACCTAATATTTACACTACACACTTGTAATTTTGTACTGTGCCATTGAGTTATTTGCCATTGAGATATTTTTTCATCGGTTATTTTAAAGTCGCACAAACCTCATGATATAATTTTTGATATTTATCTTTATAAGTCACCATAATATGAAGAACAGGATTTACATCTTTTTGGAGGTGCTTTTTTGCGTGTCTGAATTGCAGAGTCTGAACGGCATGTGCAAGTAAGCTTTTTCTCCGGTTTTATCAAGCTAAGTGGTCTCACGTCGTATCTATCTGATCTTCTCGTTGATGTTTCAGCATCCTTCATTTCTACAGGTGCTTTATCTTCATCATCGGCGCAACATAGTGATTTGGTTGCACTTGGTTTAGAACTGCAAGAATCACGTTCTCTTTCTTTATCTTTTGTTGCAGTTTCTTTATCATTTGTTGCAGTTTCTTTATCTTTAAAACATACTGGACAGGGCTGACTAGCACTCAAATTATCAATCGGTTTCTTCTCTTGTTTAGTACTTTTGTCATTTTTACTTCCAGTTTGAAATATTTTGCACAAGGAAGATTTCGATTCCTTTTGAACTTTTGGTTTGTTGTCCTCTGTTGGCACACAAGATCCGCAACATAGTGATTTGGTTTCAATTGGCTTACAACTGCCAGAATCACGTTCACTTTCTGTATCTTTTGCTGCTTTTTCTTTATTTTTATAACATACTGGACAGGGCCGACTAGTGTTAAAATTATCAATCCGTTCACGAGATCCACAACAGAGTGATTTGGTTACATTTGGCTTACAACTGCAAGAATCATGTTCTCTTTCTTTATCTTTTGCTGCTTTTTCTTTATCTTTAAACATACATACTGGACACGACTGACTAGCACTCAACTTATCAATCGATTTCTTTTCTTGTTTAATACTTTTGTTAGATTTACTTCCAGCTTGAAATATTTTGCACAAGGAAGATTTCGATTCCTTTTGATCTTTTGGTTTATTGTCCTCTGATGGTTTACAAGATCCACAACATAGTGATTTGGTTTCAGTTGGCTTACAACTGCAAGAATCACGTTCACTTTCTTTATCTTTTGCTGTTTTTTCTTTATCTTTAAAACATACTGGACACGACTGACTAGTACTCAAATTATCAATCCGAGACTTGTTTTGTTTAATACTTTTGTCAGATTTACTTCTAGTTTGACATATTTTGCACAAGGAAGATTCCGAATCCTTTGAAAATTTTGATTTGTTGTCCCCTGTTGTATCACATGGACATGGGTCTTCTGTTTGAACAGAGTCAGTAACAGAACCAGATTCTGTTTCGTTCCTACAGGAATTACAGGATTCTTTATCTGTTTCCGATGGATTTCGGCTGATACTATTAAGAGCCGATGTAGTATTTGATCTTGTCACTTTGGATAATTCACTTCCACATAAAGAGCACTTTGAGATAAAGTTTTTAGAAGATGGCAAAGTAGCGCCACAGTTGTGTGGCTTAGGATAAATTGTCTGTCGTGACTTGTGTCGTGATGTATTTTCATCACTTTTCGCTCTTTGACGAGACCATGAAATGGCCTTGTCTTCACTAGTAGCTTTGCAATGTGGACATGATTGGCTTTTTTCTATACCTTTACACGAAACATATGTCGATGAGCCGATATCATCGGATACCTGACTTGCAGTGGTCTTCAAACATGATTTCTTTGCCGGAGAATCCCTTTGTATTGACGCGCAGCTACAAGGTTTTCCGCTTTGCTGTTTATTGCTAGATTTCCTATCAACATATTCATCAGATTTACCGGGTGCTAATATTTGTTTAATTGCATCGAGTATACTTCCGAAAAATATAACCTCTTGAACTTTGTCATCTTTTCCTTTAGATTCACCATTTTGTCTTGAAATAATCCTTATTTTACAGCATGTTTTGGAATTACCATCAGTTTTATTGATTTTACTATTAGAATTACAGGGATGACATCTTTTAGATGTATTTTCTTTAATCTCGCCATTTATTTCTGATTCCTTACTTTTCTTATTGCATAATTTTATTGTTAATGTGTGTGAAGATTTTTTTTCGATCGGTTCTATATCCTTCTTACCACAGCAACTAATGGACGACTTGCTATGTTTTGAATGATTGCTTACTTTTTTCATTGGCTCCTCTACTTCGGCTTCCTGTATACATATACATTCTTCTTCACTCTCTTCAGGCTTCTCTGCTAATTCTGATGTAGAACAACATACGTCTATCCAAATTGAGTCACAACCAGCTGATTTTTTTTCTGTGGTACAAACGCAAGATTCGTCTTTCTTAGAAACTTTCTTTTTCTGACTGTCATTAGACATTTTACTACATTTTGTAGATACCTTTGATTTATTGCTTCCTGTTAGAGAAGGACATGTTTTACTACATTTTGGGGAGACATTTGATTTATTACTCCTTTTTAAAGAAGGGCACTTCTCACTACAATTTGAAAAGAAACTTTCAGATGACGCTGGAGGCACAGGTTTTGGATCACATATCTTACAACTGGTTGAATTTATATTTGCTTTTGTATCAGAACTACTTGACTTAGTATCTTTTATCTGTTTCTTGTTCATACAAGAAGAAATATCCTGAGATTTCGTATTTTTGATATTATTACAACAAACTTTGTCATCTTCTCCGCTTTTTATATCAAATGGAGGTGTACTGTCAAAAGAATTTAACTTACAACAAGGAATTTTACATGACTCATTTGGTTTATTTGGATATTTTCTTTCTGTTTTAACTGTTATTACCTGTTTTTCTTCACTTATTGTGCCATCTTCGTTTTGACACTTCATCACCTTTACAATTTCTTTAAATTTGGTTTCAAAGTAACCAAAAGAATCCTCTTTACCCTTTTGATCTTCGGGTTGAAGCGCATCAACACAAGAATAAGAAGGTTTATCTTGGGCTTGGGCTTGTTTAACATGTTTTGATTCTTCATTATCCTTACAACATACATTTTGAGTTTCTTTTACCTCTCCACATGTACTGTAACCAACATCTTGAAGTGTTTGCGTACAATTTGAGTCACAAGTCTGTTGTTGATGGTCGATTTCTTCAATTTTACCTCTAATTTCCTTACAGGCATATATAAAGGTATCGATACTAGGTGATACTAATCCTTCACACTTACATTGGCTAGTCAAACTTATAACCTTCTCTAAATGAGCTGTCAGATCGTCTAAGCGTTTTTGGTTTGCAGCGCTGAGAGTAGAAGCCTTATCTCCTATAACTTCTTGCATACAGGTTTTAGGACTCTTAGTTTTATTCTTGTTGTTATTTCTCCTTTCCTCTTCTTTTTTGCAATGTAAACAGATAAAATCATCTCCTTTTCCTGGCTTTTTGTCGCAATAACAACGTTTATTAGTGTCATCATCATCTTCTTTGCTTTTCTTAATTTTTAATTCTTTGAATCTTTTTAAGCGAAAATTATCTTCTCTGTCGATCTCTTCCAGCTCTGATATGATATATCTGACGCTTAGTGTTACTCTTGGCGACACCACTTTCGATAAGACATTCCATTTCCTGTGAGCAGAAACCACAATCTTAATAATCATAGGTTTTTACATGTTTCAAGCTGCCAATTATCACCCTTCCGTATATTATTGTAATTATGTTCCAACTTTTAACCAGTTATACTTTAATGTAAAAAAATATAATCATCAGTATTATAATATTCCGTAAATTATTGAATATGGTTGTGCAAGGGTTATAAGTGACTTAGTAGTCACTTGTTTAAATCATCATCAAATCATACTCAACTTTTATTTCTTAAGCATGAAGTTAAGTGTAGAAAATTAAATAACCGAGTTAATATACATAGTCCTACCATTCCAAGTAATGTAACTACAAATTATGTTACTAATCTCTTTCGCAATCTAGAGAGCAAAAATCTAGCTCAATGGAATACGAGTCGATTTCTGTTAAAAATGTATCTTTGAAATAAACGGCATCATATGAAATGCAATGTTTTAAAATTGGCGTAGCAATATTAGTTCTAAATATTATTTCTGATTTGGCTTTATTTGCCTTTATGAATCCTCGTTGATTCTGATTGGGGGTTGAACAAATAGCTATTTGTTTTTCATCATCATCATCAAGTGAGTCATACGAAACGTCATATTCCTCGGCTTCATCGTCATTTAACAAGGATGTCTCAGTGGGATCATGCTTCTCTTTTCTTACTGTTATGGTCTCCTTTTCTTCTCGGATTGTTCCATCCGGATTTAGTGACCTTTTAACTTTTGTTATCTTCCGAACTTTCTTTTCAAAATAACCTAATGAGCTATCAACGATTGGTTCTAGAGGAGGTTCTTCTGATTTATTGATTTCTTCTTTTTTCTTAAGCATTTCACATACATCACAAACATCCGACTCCTCTTGTTTATTGATTTCTTCTTCTTCTTTCTTAAGCATTTCACATACGTCACAAATATCCGATGGATCATGGGACAGACTTGGACTTTGTCCTGGAAGCAAAATATCTTCCTCAAGTGGGCGAGAACATGTCCCACAAATCGACATTTCTGAGGAGATTTTTTTATTTACCATTTCGTGACAGGAACTACAAGGAGCCGGCCACGCGTCTGCAAAAGGTACTTCATTAGCCACCTTCTCACACTTTTCGCACTTCTCTGATTTTTCGTGCTCACAAGTACAACGTTCACCGCACTCTGGGTAAACCATTCTCTTTTCCAAGTCGATGGGACTGTATTTCTGATATACGTCTATCTTTGCTTTAGCTATCTCACAAGACTTTAGTACATCATCTACACTAACTGATACAAGATTACCTGATTTAAGCTTTGTAAGGGACTTTATAACATGATCAATATTTGATTTAAGTGTATCTAAAACAGTGGGTTCTTTTACTTTTTCAGTAGCTTCTACCTGTCCTTCAGGCAAAATGAGTGTTTTTACATCACCAATAGCTTTAATGAAATTTTCAATACTTTCACCTAATAAACCTTCTTTTTGTGCTTTTTTACCTACATCTACTGTGCTATCAATGTACCCAGTCAGTTCATTTAGTACTTTTTTTGCTTGTAAATTTTCTCGGTCTTGTTCGATTTTGATTTTAAATTGCTCACATGCTGAAATGAATTTTTCAATGCTGTCAGAAGTCATTTTATTTTGCTCAATTCCTAGAGCTAGCTCTTCTAGTTCAGTAATATGATCTTTTAAATGATCCAGTTTTTCTTCATCTATATCCCTTATACCGGTTCTACTTACTGATTTTCCTGTTATTTTTGCCCTTATCATACTACACGATTTAAGATACTCTTTCGCATCAGGTGTAAGAAGACCCTCACATGTATAATCTTGAGTCATTTGCATGATATCATCTATATGTTCTGTAAATTCTGTAATTTTATTTTTAGATTGTTCTGGATCATCTTTCGGTAGGACTTTATTTAACTTGCTGTCAACGATTTCGCAAGCTTTTACAAAATTATCAATACTCGGAGAAACGATTACTTCTTTTTGAAATGACTTAACTCCATCCACAATATCTCGCAAATTACATTTGAAAAATTCCATTTGTTCATTTAAATTATGACTAATTTCACTAGGAATTTCTTTTGTGTCAAAAAAATTATCAATTTTAACCTTAGCTGTCTCACATACACTTAAAAAGTCTTCGACATCGAAAGTTTTTACGCCTTGTTCCATGAAACTATTGCTAATCGTGATTATATCCGTTAATCGTTTTCTTATTAATTCCATTATAGTGCTTATGTCAGTATCAATTTTTCCAATATCAATCTTAATATTAGTAAGTTGAGGTGTTTGAATGTCAATTAAAGGGGGTTTGTCTGTTTTTTCTGCAATTTCTATATTTGCTTTCCCAGTATCAAAAAAGACACCAGTATCATCGTCTTTCATAACAGTTTCTATTTTGTCAACTCGCTTATTACAAATTGGACAGATAGGTTCCTGGTGATCATGTTTCTTATTCGCTGCCTTTTTTTTCTTTTCCTTAATTTTTTTAAGCCTAAAAAATTCTTCTCTAGCCATTTCCTCTAATTCAGAAATTATATATGCGGCGCTGGCATTTGTTCTTGGCAAAACAATCTTTTTCAGAACGTTCATCCGCCTGTTAACAAACACAATTTCTTGTTTCAAATAAAATCAAATCGTTTTCGAAGCTGCCATGAACTACCCATTTTTCTTCTCCAAGAAGTTCATTACGAAGATTTATCTATGTTATTACTAATTAAATAGTGACTACACAAATTCTGAAAAATTAAATACTGTCGATAATCTTTCAATTTTACAATATTTGAGTAATAAACAAGGCTATAAAGTTATTAAGGATATTACTTTTAGTGTCAGAAAAAAAGATATTAATATTGCCATAAAAGCTTTATTTGAGTGATGATGTCATAGATTCATACTCTCCATAGTCAATAAAACTGGTACTAAAACTGGGGCTGTATTCTCCAAAATCCACTGAAAGTAAAGTTACGGAAGACACGCAGTAACGTACAAATGGTTCAGACATAGGCGTGGGAGAAATTGAAATTTCTGATTTAATTCGTCTTCTAATTAAGTCTTCATTCCTTGGACCAAACTTAGGGGCTTCTAAGCTTTTTGTTGTGACAATCCCAACAGTCTTTGAACCTGAATATTGATTCGGCTTAGATGAATTCCTCGATGGCCCTGACGTTCCTGAAGGTTGATAAGTGATTCTGCCAGCCCGTTCTTGGTTTATAGGATTTGGTGGTGGCACAGATTTAGCTTGAATGGGAGTTCGAATTTCTTTTTTTACCTTTATAACTTTTTTCTCTTCAGAAACCGACCCATCTTCGTTTTTCACCCTAATGACTTTGGTGATTTCTTTAATCTCAATTTCGAATGTTCCAAGTTCTAAATCAGGTGATTCTGATGCCACAGCTTGAGGTATAGGTTTCATTAGAGGTTCACTGATAATCATTGGTTCTGGATCAGGCTGAACAACTGGTTCAACAACTTCCTGTACCGACTCCTCTGCTTTTGCTAAGGCAGCTTTTTCTTCTAAATATATCTTTCTACAATCTTCGCAATATTTGCTTAGTTCCTCATCATAAGGTTCTGTTTCACCCTCTTCCGATTGAGTTAATTCTGGTTTGAGTTCTAATTTTTCTTTCAACTGTTCAGCCGTTTTCATGAACTCTTCAATGCTTCCGGCTATGAATTCTTGATTTTCCATATCTCGTGTAATGTTCACTATTTCACTCAAACGAGTTTTGAATTCCTCGAGTTTTGCATCTTCTTCTGTTTTCTCACTCTCAGGAAGAATTAACGCATCACATTTTATACATCTTTCGATAATACTCCATTCTGTGCTAGGCTCACAGGTAGTGCACATAATTGATTCCTTTTTTTTCATTTTCCCACCGTACATTTTCCTTTTGACTTCTAACACTTTCTTTAGTCTAAAGAACTCTTCTCTAGCTAATTCCTCCAACTCATTCATAACGTACTGTGTAGTCACATTTGTTTTTGGGACCACAATTTTCGCTAAAACGTTATGTTTCCTGTTAACAAGGTCTCTGTGTGAGTTTTCACTTTCTTTGGAGACTGCCGATCACTCTTTTCTCTAAGGACTGTACGGTTGTGAGATTAACTTGAAATTCTTGCTGCTTGTTAATTGCCATAATTATAAAAATGTAAAAACATTTGAAATTAAGTAAGTTAATCCTTGCTAGCCTTTCTCTATTTGACTTTGATTAAATTTTCTTTTGTGTAAATTCTTAAATAAATCAAATTCAGTGGAGTGTTACGGTCTTCAGTAATTGTTAATAACTAAGCTGACGATGAACTCTACATAGCTTGTATTAAAAAAATATCTAGTACTATTATACTATACTTATACTTCGTTTACGTTATAAATAGTCACTATTGGAATATAATTCTATAATCCCTGCTTAGATGTTATTCTTTCGCTAAAAATATCAAACCATCAGCTTGGTCGTTCACATAGAACGCAAAAAAATTCTAAATTCTTTCTTGCACGTATAAATTATAAAGACTTTTTGTAGAGCCTATAGAAGTATTGAGCAACTACTTGTTACAGTGTGTTTTTTTTAAATTGGCCAGAATGGAGCATAATTAGAGAATCTTGACAACCTTGTCCCTAAATGTGACTAAAAATTTTTTTGTTAATCAACTCTACTTAATTTTAGGATAATTACGTAATAATACGTTTCGTAAGAAAAAAATCGGGACAGCAGAAGTTCTACAATATTAGTTGCTGATACTTTAGTACCAATACCACTTTGATTTTTAGTTAATTTTAGTCATTTTTAATAACGACAAATGCTTGAAGCAAAAAATTATTATACCAAATTTAGTTCTCAGTATCTTCTATGATATAATATGATTATGATACTGCTAAATATTTCTCTACTAAAAAAATAAACTGTATGGAGTTCGCTCGAGGTGGTAACAACTATCACTATTTTTCAGGTAAGTAGGTAGGTACTTTTTTGTATAGAGTATTTGTGTTCAAGTTGGAAAGGTACTGTGGCGAATACATAGAAATTAATCAAGATAGAACGGCGATCACGTATTATTTTGATACAAACGATGCGTGTCACTTTTCGTCAGCCCTACCGAAGTCCCGCCTACTATGTGACGTCACACTATAGTAATTAGTGAGGTAACACACTCGTTTTAGTTGTAATCAAATCTATCGATAACGTAACGTATCGATACCGTAACGTATCATAACAAGTATCGACGTGCACTGACTGAACTTGCGAGATATTTTGTATATTGCATGATTGCGACTCGGCAGTTTCCCGCCGGCTTATTCAAGTCTTCTGTCCTTGTCGAAGGCGACCTGTGCTCATTTTTCCGAGTTGTGACAGTTGCAATGCAATGCAATATTAATTGTATTACCTATTTAAATTTTTTATTTTAATATTAATTTTATTTTTAGCTTTCCCCGCGGCTACGCCTGTGTAAAATCGTTTTCTGTGCAGAATTACCCCTACAGGCCTCTATCATCTCTATTCTATCTATCTCAAGGGATAATTTAAAGTATAATAAGTATTGCCTTTCTAAACGGCACCAATGATAACCACTAATCAAAATCAGGCTTCGTCCTAGTTAGACCGATCATAATCCAAAATAGCCATAAATCGATTCAATGTTAATCGTTATTTAACATAGAGTTAAAATCGAACGATTACTACAGTGTTTTGTCCATTTCACGAGAATTTTCCAAAATAAAAAGTATCGTAAGACGTACCTACACTACATCTATGCTACATCACTTTGATCCATTATTCCAACAACAGAAAAATCGATTAAAAATCGAATGATTATTGCTGGTTTTTCTCCATCTCCACGGTAACTGCAGAAAATTCTGGGACAAAAAGTACCCTACGTCCCTCTCCAGGCTCTATACTACATATATGCAAAAATCGATCCATTTTTTCGTTGAAGCGGAGAAAAAGGACAAACGAACAAACACACTTTCCCATTTATATATTAGTAAGGATTTTTGAAAATCTGAACATAAATTAATGGGAAAATTCAAAAGAGTACCTACTGAGTAAAAAAAATCTGGTACAAAACCATGCCAAGCATACTTGCTCGCGTTTACATTGTAGTAGCGTTATAATTTCTATTCAAATAAAGATTATGAAACAAAATCTCAAAAAGAGTGCGAAATTCGGTATAAGCATGTTCAGTCATACAGTGTTCTCAACTGCTTTGCTTAACATTATTTAACAACATATTATTATTATTTATCAGTCAACTTGTAATATTACTAACTTTGTGTATAAAAGTATTAATCAGTTGTGCTGGAAATAAACTGTGCAAATAATATCAGTTAGTTAATATCAGTTAGAATAGCATTATACTTGTATCTCTTTTCTTTAAGTAGTTTGTAGTTACCTAGACTTTCGTTAAGCGTGTATAATCACCTCATAGCGAAATAATTTATTTGACTTTGACTTTGACTTTGACTTTGACTTTGACTTTGACTTTGACTTTGACTTTGACTTTGACTTAGTCTTCAAGATTATCTGTATATACCTGATACACTTTGTCACAGATATCCTGATTCTAACATTCTAATATTGGTAACTTCTAGTCACATAAAAACTGGCTTTGTCACGGAAATCGGTGTTAAAGTTTTAAGACTAAAGGCTATTAATCGTCATCTTGATTTATTTGGTATCACCACAGTTCGTAATGATACCAAACAATTCAAATTCCAATTTATCATTTATTAATATTTCAGGAGTCACTATTCGGATATCCATGGTTATAAATTAATAACCCACATAAATAACAAATTTATAAACCTATTGTAGCCATAATGTATTTTGACACATTCTTTCGAATTCTAAATTGAGTTCGAATATCGAAGTCAACACACTTATTATCAAAAATAGTTTGGTTTTTTATTAATAATGGAGATAGGTTCTAATTACTTTGCAACAATGTTCCACATGCACATAATATACGTGCTGTGCACACTCTTAGCGAACAAAAACAATCAACTCTAAATCAGAAAATGCGTTAGTGTAGTCAAGTCATACATAATAATAATCATAAATCGATAAAACAGGACTGGTGGTAAAACGGAATTGATAAAAGAAAATTTATTATTATTCAAATATTTGAAAATAGAATGATGAGCCGTCCAGTCCTTAGACAGACAGAAGGGTGAGTTCATCGGCAGCTTTCGAAACTTATAATATCTAAATCTACAGCATGCTGATGATAAAATAGCCCAACCTAAACTATTATTGAACGTTGCGAATAGATGCAATACAAATTATGTTTTATTTTCATTAAGTTTTCACAACAGCATATTAGAATCTCATGGAAGACTAGGGACAAAAAATCATCAAATTTTCCTAGAGCGGAATACTGTACCTACATGTCAATATGGATCATAGGCTTCAAGTCAGATTAGCATGATATGAATATAAACACTCATTAATTTGCATCAGTGATGTATCTTAGGTGGACCGACACCATCACCACAACCCATTCTTCGTCCCACTGTTGGGCACAGGTCTCGTTTCAAAATTACATTACATTAAAACATTAGATAGCTCTTAAGGCAGGCAAACAGGTTTCCTCACGCTGCTTTCGTTAAGGTATCATAACATCAGGTAACATTAATTTCTAAATAAAGAATGAGTAAAAAATTAGGAATAATCTTAGGTATATCAGATTCTGTTCGCTTTAAATTTTGAATAGTCTTCATAGATACACGTAAATTAATTTATATTAATGGAGTCTCTTTTAGGTTAGGTGAGCTATTTTACATCTCCAACTTTGCTAAGGTTATGGTAAATGTTCATAAAGTAAGCGTTGCCAGCCCTTACAAGCAATACAGATTGTCAATACTGGGTAGGTTTTTTTATGGGATAACTTTAAGACAAAAAAATAAGGAGGCCTTTTCAAATTAATGCGACAGTCGCTACCGCCATGTGCCATGTCAAAATTGTCACACGTTTATTTATCAGATACCTTTTGATTTAAACATGAGAAACAAAATTTATTTTTAATATGAATAAACATAACTAATTGTAGCAGGCGTTACTTTGCGGAACGATTAATCTACTTTGCAACGTATATTGTTGCAAAGTAGATTAATCCTTGGTTTGTAATGAATAAACAAATTTAATTATCAATTATCTACTATTTTTTTTAATAGATACTGACCAAAATATTGTAAACACCTGAAACGTTAATTTAACAGTGACATATTCTTGAATTCCATGTTAAGAAATCCATTTAATCTCTAGTGTAACGATAGAAAATTAACTTATGGATATGAGATAACAAACGGGCATATAAAACCACCTTCCGCTGCCGCCCATGATACTGTGACCACTTTGAACGAGACAGTCCAGACTTATTCCAGTTAATAGATGTTGTTAGCAGGAACATCAGTTGGTCAGTTGGTTAGTTAGTTAGTCACACTCAGGTAACCAGGTAGCGACTATCGCGTATTTCTGAAGAGGCCTTTTAAAGAGTCAACACTTACTTGGTAGCACTCTTATTGGCATGGTCGACTGCGATGAAACTGGCACGTAACTGCATTATCAGAAGTATCCTCTTCAGCAGGTTCAGCCACGCTGTCTTGGCCTCTGTGATGCTCTGGCCTCCCTTCTGCAATCCCAGGTGCGCGTAGGCGGGAACGCCAGTCTGACAATTTTTTTTTTTTTGGTTTAATATTTTTCTTTTCCTTTATCACTACAACCCTTTCTTTGTTCCACTGTCGGGTCTCCTCTCGGGGTTAGGCCATAATCCACCACGCTGGCCAAATGCAGATTGGCAGACTTCACATGCCTTCGAGAACATTATGGATAGCTCTCAGGCATGCAGATTTCCTCACGATGTGTCCTTCAGCATTATAGCGAGTGACATTTAATTTCTTAAATAGCACATAACTCAGAAAAGTCATTGGTGCGTGCCGCTGGGGTTTGAACCCGGACCGCTCGAGTGAGAGGCGAGTTCGGTATACGATGTCACCGCAGTTGACATAAATTACACACAATCATTCGAGTATCTATCGGTGGTGAGGGTCACTCGAAATATATGTCGCGCGAGTGAATTTAAAAAATAGAGACAACCTGAAATTCGTTGACGCTTTGGTGATTTTTGTATCTAGAAGATTTGTAAGTAGGTACTAGAAGATACAAAAATAGGACCACAGATACTACTGCGTACTCGTTTTTTTTTTATACGAGCAAACAACGACCGTATCTATAAACATTTTGAACAGTCACCTCAAAATTGCGCTAGATATCTACCTACGTTAAATTCAATCAAGCTATACTAATAGGAGGAAAGATTTGTTTGTAATGTTTTCTCACAAAAATAACAGGACCGATTTCAAAAATTCTTTCACCATTAGAAAACTGCATCTTCACTGCTATATAATATTACTAGGTGTAAACGAAACTATTGTTATGTCTAATTCCACGCGAGCAAAGCTGCGGGCGGCCACTAGTTTATTATATAAGTGCTGGTTTTATCGATATTTTTGTATTTGGGAAATAAAGGAATTATTATTATTATTCTAGGTATGTCCATTATATTTATGTAGGTAATGCATTATAATAATACCATGTTTCTGTACTTCTACGCTATATATTATATTAACTATTATAATATTTCTCGTCGCTCGCTCGGAAGCTTCGATCGCAGACCACTGCTAGGGAAACGAAGGAAACAGCGGACAACCGATAGATACGAGTATGTCGATGATGTATGGATGGATGATGGAGGATGATAGATAGAAGATGGTTATGTTATTTATCTTCAAGGATGGATGGATAAGGCTACTGTACCTATGTACACATAATAATTACCTCGACTATTTCGTATTGAATCATTTTCACGGCAGACACCTGCTTCAAAGCTGGAATCACTTTTACGCTTGCCTGCAAAGAGAAAATATACTTTACACACAATTTATTTGAATAATGCAAAAAGCATCACGCCTGTATGAAAGGGTAGGCAGAGGTGTGTTAAAGTATATCCACTTTCCACCAGTTATTGTTAGGTTAGGTTAGGTTCGTCCCTGTAGCTCGGGACCAGAATAGTGCTACGGTAGCCCCTGTCCTGCTGTAAGAGGCGACTAAAAGGGGACTTCTGGGGTTGCGGGCGGTGAGAGTGGGAGCTCGAACCGTCCATCATGTGACCCCGG
>DWTT01000531.1:0-15061 GCA_018250895.1 Carterocephalus mandan
TGGTGCGTGCCACTGGGGTTTGAACCCGGACCGCTCGAGTGAGAGGCGAGTTCGTTAGCCGCTGGGCTGTCACCGCTGTGAATATAAAAAATATAACCTATTTTGATATAATTATATCCACAGTGACCTCACTGTATGCAAATGCTGAATTATTACATTCGCGCGTTATTTTGACCTATATGTTGGCGAGCGACGTGCCAATGGAGTTGTTATGTAAATGATATGGCCATTCGGCCTAACCTAACCTGCGGGGTAAGTTCGTTCGGGCAACTTTGAACTGAAAGCTTTTTCCAGACTCGAAATTTTGCAAGGTGACTCGTATTATAATTTATTCTGGACTATAAAGTGTGTATATAAGGGAGTTTAAACAATTTAAAATGTTAAATTAATAGACGGAGATAAGTGCTCGGTCCCTGTGTTACCATTGTTATAAAAACTGAAACACAATAGGTATTACCTTGTCTAAATTAAATAATTATCAAGTGAACGTTACTACTACAGCTGAAATTATATGAATCGTGCGTCAATTTATTGACGCAAACATTTTATTTATTTTAAAATAAAGTTGTATTTGAAGGCCGCCCTTCTACAAGGTGGACAGAAGACCTTAAAAGACGGCGGGAAACCGCTTGATTCAGAAATCACGGGACTGGTTCGAGTGGTATTGTTTAGGCGAGGCCTGTCCAGAAGTGGACCTCAATAGGCTGGATGGTTGGATGGACCTATTTAATTATAATAATAAATATCAGGGACATTCTCATATATGGCCATCTGACCCCAAAGTAGGCGCAAACTTGTACATACTATGTGTGCCAGAGACTGATATAAATACATAGATATATATAATTAAATACATACTTAAATAGATAATATTGACATCCAGACACAGAACAAACACAAGTGTTCGCCACACGAAAGTTTGTCCTGAGGGAATTCGAGCCCACGACCCCTGGCGTAACAGGCAGGGTCACTAACGATTGCGTCAACGGGCCCGTCATAAAAAAGAAAATACAATAATACGCTGCCCGACCCGATGATTGAACCCAGGACCTCTTGCACGATTGCATAAGTCGCGCGCACGACCACCAGGCTAACGACGCAAGCAAAATAATACATTACCATCAGTATAAAAGATTGTGCTAAAGTTTGTACGTACGACAAGAGCCGCACTTCACTCTGAAAATATTGTTAAAATTTTTTTAATTCAAAAACATCAGTTGGAAACCTCATTTCCATTATGAAGATGGAGCAAAAACATCCCCTCTCGTCTACCCGTTAGCTAGATGTGCCATCTCATTACCGGGAAAATGGCCTGAAATATTATCACGTGCTACCATTATCTGGCTGACAATGTAAACGAACACAATGGGTTATAATATAGGGTAAAAGGAATATCTTATGACAATATGAAGTGAATATGACACTTTAGGTAATTGGTGTACCCTTTCGCTTATAGAGTAGGTACTTTGTTTACTCGCAGACTAGTTTCCTTAGGTACCTAGTTACTTAATATTCGTTATATTTTCTTTTTAGGATTCCGTGCCCTAAGGGTGACAACGGAACCATATTTATGCGTCCACTGTATCTGTCTGTCAATAGGCTCTTCTCTTGAACAGAAATAGGTAGACACTAGAAACGCGTGTCATTGTGGCCGCTGTCACAACAATTAATAGAAAGCCATACCCTAAAGGAGGTATACATACATACAAGATAGCTTAATAAATCTGTCGGTGGTACAAAACCCTATATGTGGGAAGTACGACTTGCGCTAGAATAGTTTTTCATTAAAACTAGCAATATAAGTTACACGAAGGAGGAAGGTTACATATTAAAATAAATCATGCACTATTTTGATGTATGTTTTCACCTCACAAAATATACAACTTAAAAAACATTACAGGAGTTTTGGTAAATCTATCCATGCATCCATCAGCGTTTCGAGGTGTACTGCTGGATATAGGCCTCTCCCATCACACCAACTGATCCTGTGCCTTTTGGATCCGTCCGTTTCCCGCCGTCTTTATCAGGTCGTCTGTCCACCTAGTCGAGGGGCGCCCTATGCTCCTTTTTCCGAGACATACAAGGACCTTTCTTCCCCTTTCTACCTAGTTGCAGCCCATCAACAAATTTGAACTGTACGCCGTTCCCGCCGCGAGCGCGTTAACTACTGATGATGATCATCGTAATTGATCGAAGCTAGTCGGCTAATTTCCGAATTAAATCACACGCGAGTAAGCCGGTAATTTCAACTATGATTAGACACTCAAGAATCATTCAGTAATAAATTAGAACTGCTAAGATATTTTCCCACAAGAAGTCACCCATCCAACTACCGGCCGAGATAAGGCTAGATGCAAAATGTCTTCCAACACCATGTGACCTCGAGCGCTTATTACCTGGAAATTCTTCACTTGCTCACACAGTAAAGGGAAACATCGTTAGCTGAAAGCTCTCCTATACAAATACCAATATCCAATTGAACGTACTTCGGGCTCAGATGTGCGGATTACCTTGGTCCTAATTCAATAAAAGCTCTCGGGTAAATTGACGGACCTTTTGTTTCATTAATGAACCGAAAGGGGTTGATTGAGTTGGGTCATTAAAATTTTTAGCATAAATTGTTATTATTAACAATGTTTAATTGTTAAAATATGTTTAAGACAGAAATATTTAAAAAAAAGTTTTTATCTTACTATTGACTTCTCATTTAATTGGGCAAATTGTCATTTAACTAAAATGTGACAAAAAATAAATTTTTATATGGTGTAAGACGCAGAAAAAAATATACTAGAAAAATAATTTACTTACTTACATGATATCAGCCCATTAAATGTTATAAATTAAATTGAATTCCGAAAATTCTTACAACTTGAATATTCTTTTATCTTACTTTGTTTCAAGTAAATTCGTAAATATTATTTTAATATCCCATATAAGGGTACTGGAGTAGAGATTACCTTTGACCTAATTCTATAAAAGGCTTTTACCTTAATTGACAAGACTATCTAATGAACTTAATTGATCGCTGATTGAGTTTACGCAGTAATTATAAAGTCTCGTGCGTGCCTGGATGGACAAGCTAGGGCTGCCACCAATTTCAACGTTCTAATTCCACTCTAAATTAATTGTTAAATATAAAGAATTTTGTTAAAGTTAAGCATCTAGCTTTACTGCCATCTGATCCCAAATTGGTTGCAGATACGTTGCTAAGTTGACAGTGCCTGATCTTCAAAATGTTCACCAGTTAAAGTTGAAAGGTCACGTCGTTCAAAGGATTGATAACAGCATGAGGAATCCATAAGCACAAGTTCCTTCGATAGGTGAACAGGAGAGCTGAAGAAGACGGCGGGAGACCGTCACTGCAGAAGTTACAAGATCTTTTGGTTTCGTTTATGAGAGGCCTATGTCCAGCAGTGAACTTTAAAAGGCTGATGGATTAAAGGATGAATGGACCTTCAAAAAGTAAAATGCAAGAACCGATCACTACGATTTCGGCATTGCAGCTCGGTTTTCACAACGCTGCAAACAAAGATTGCGTAACAAATTGCGGTTATGAAATTTTGGATAAGTCAAACTGCAATTATTATTACCATTAAATTTATTATTTTTTATACGAAATATTGTTGCGTTATCAATATATATAAAACTCTTTGTTCTTATTGACTGACTTACTGACTGATCTATCAACGGCCAGCCAAAACGGTTAGAGCTAGAAATTTAAAATGTTGACAGTTGTGATTATCCTTATCAAAAATGGACTGTTAATTTATTATTCATACTAATATTATTGTTACTTTAGTTAAATATAGAGCGTAATCTAGTAAGCCAACTACTTTTAGACATTCGATCGTATTTTTGTACTTCCTTTCCGACAACGTCCACCGATAAAAACTTTCAGTTCAGTTGTACGGATTACCTTGCTCCTAATAAAATGAAAGCTTTTAAGCAAATTGCCGATTACATCAATGAACTAACGGAGCTAGCTTTAACTAACAATGATTAGATTTATCTTAACGAAAGCCACGGAGGCGACGGAAAATTTATTTAAAAGGAAAATTAAGACCATTTCACACGTTGGCCAACTGTGTGGATTAGAAATTTTACAAACCATTGATGAACCAACCATTGGTTGGAAATTTAATAATCTTTCCAATAGGTAGACAAGCGTCACAGTCAGCGTACTCCCAAAATTAGTTAAGGCTATTTCGACTTCGATGGTTGAATGCGTCCGGGTATTTTACTTACTTCTCAAATGCTTACCTAATGTTTTCTTCAGACAGGTGAACCTCAAGATCAGCTCGCTACTAGAAGCCTGCTTCAACTGGAGCATGGCTCCTCAGAGCGAGCTGGTGGTGTTCGCGCGGGTCAGTGACCCCGCGGTGGACCTGGAGACTACTCCGCCGGACGGACCCTGGCTCGAGGCCACCGCCGCCGCCGTGCCTTGGAGCCTCGGCGTGGACATCGCCATTTGGAATGCTGTTGGTAAGGACGTCTGCCAATACGCACTTGGCCGGCGTGGTGGACTAGGATTTAGTTCACCATGCCTCCTATTCTCAGGGGAGACCCTTGCCAAACAGCGGTTCAATTAAACGGTTGTATTGGTGGTAAGAACTGCGAAAGTTTTAGGAGCAAGCCAAGCTGATTTACTTCTGGGGATAACATCAATTAACATTAGGCTTTTTATTACACTTAGTCTAGAGCGTGTGCTTGTGCATATATTATTTAAATTGGAGCATATTGTGACAGACAGACAGACAAGTTCCGTTATTGTTTCGCGATGGTGGTTTCGCAACCCCCTCACTGGACACAACCTGGCTTGGAGACATCACCGTAACCTGGCCTCGACATAGTCATTTGGAATCAGGATGGTTTTGGTTGCCCCTGCCTGACGCGACGTAAGAAAGCCTTTAAAAATGACTTTGGGAATACAGGCGACAAGAGTTGAGGCTTAAACTTTCTATCCAATCAGGTAAAGTTGACGCTGCTTGTGTACGTCAACAATAAATCTCAACAACTATAAGTTGCACGTCAGCGCTGAACAGAAACGACGCGTTCTGCAGAGATCCGTTATGCCTCCTCTTGTGTATGCGCCACCGAGTTTTAGTAAAGGGAAAATTTCCACATAAACCAGCATCGCTGCCCCGATTTCTTTATCTATCTCTCTTTAAAATATTTTTCATTGGTTGGAATAAAGGACTGTGATAGTTCATCAGCCAATAGTAAGTTGTGATATATAAAATAGAGTTTGTCTTTGCTTATACATCACGCAACTTGTTTTCTCTGCTCTTTTATTTGTTGCTCAGCTGAAAATAACGTAGGTGTTCATACAACTAGAAGCTTCACCTCTTGATATGTTTCTTTTGACCTCATTTTCCAAGGCATAATTCCAAGGCAACAATGCCTACAAAATTTCTCGTAATGCACATTGCAGAAGTTAGAAAGTTATTGTTTTGCCCCGGCAGCATAACATTATTCAGATTCCAACAAAGCCAATTAATTACGTGGAAATAGCAGCACGATGCTGAGAATTTCACCAAAGGCAGAACTATTATGCTCGTGGTATCTCAGTAGGATTAACAGCAAAATTGGTAGTTTTAGGACGTGAGATATTATTAGAATTTTGATAGTCTAGCCTGTATTTTATTGTACCAGAAACTTCGCCGCGTTATTGAATCAGACGGTGAGAATCGAAAAAATGTATGGTAACATTTGTACGAGTTGAATACTCGTACAATATCAAATTTATTGTTTGTGTATTAGAAATGGTAGCTATACAAAATATTATTATTAGATTTTTATAATTTATCGAAAAGTATTAGGCGAACTGCGCTGGCTCAGTGGTTAAAGCATTCCCAGTACTTATGAAAAGGTCTCGGAATTGAACCCTACGTAAATATTTCAAGGTAAAGTATTCTTATCATAATACGAGTATTGCTTGTGTAAAAACATATCTAACTTACATAATTTATTCTTATATTATATAAATTCTAACCGAAGAATGTCTGGAAGGGATCGCTTCTTTAGAAATATGGCTGCCTTTTGTATGTCTTACCCAGAAATACATGTGTACATGTGTTATACAGGATGTCCTACGGCCATGCCATACGGAGGGAGAGTACCTTAATTGTTGTATATAGGATGTTTTACGGAAAGAAAACTTCATTTTGAATAATTTGAAAATCTTTAAAAAAAAAAACGTTGGGATTCGAACTAATAGGTACGTGTATTTAATAATGACAATTGTGAAAAACACTTGGCGGGTTCAGAACCCGGTTTTTTTAGTCCTCGAACGCAATTAAAATTTTTTTAAAATCAAAATGAAGTCTTCTTTCAGTTATACATTTTATGGTGATTTCCCACCGCGTGATATAAACGTAGGACACTCGGTATATAAATTAATTCATACATTAATTTACATTAAATTTCTTAATCATTTTTGTCATTGTATTGGTGTTTTTTTAAAAATATTTAAACCTACAGTCTATCTGCACTTCCTAAGCCGTGCGATTTGTGACTGCGCGAAATCTATCCGGAGTTATTGGTTTCCATTCCCAACTTTCCCCGATCCCCAGCAGTTGAGCAGCGGGTCCGGCCATATTGACAGATGAGTTTCCCGGGAGGGGGTTATTGCGATAGTTGTGCATAGTTTGCTTGGACCCGGAAAAGTTTTGAGCGTCAATAAAAATGGATGAACTCTGTTATTGCGAGGCTCGGTTTCTGTTCTGATGAACTCTTTTAGTTTGTTTACTATGTTAAACCACATTAACTAATTCAGTTGCTGCGACCCATGGACGTCCCAGTGCTGGGCACGGGTCTCCCCCACAGACACTGCTTCGGGTGGTCTAGAGCATACTCCACCACGCTGCTCCAATGCGGATTAGTGGACGGGTTAGTGGCCAACCCAGTGTCGAATGTTCTCAAGCCAATCGAAGGTCTTCGACAAGGCTTAACGACTGTTTCCAGCATTGAAAACAACCAGGATCGACGGATTTACGTGCCTTCCGAAGCACGGTAGCGTCCACGAAATTTTGCCACTAGCGGTCACTTATTCACAAACCGACCGCGACCGTCGTTGCTTAACTCTTTCGGTCACATTGAATCGACGCGAGCAACTTAAAAATAAAGCTTGTTTTTCGATTATTCTTCCTTTTAGACGTCAATAATGTTTTCATCTTTCTTCTTCCACCGTTTCTCAAATAACCCCAGCCATAGAAGATAATAATTGGTAGCCTCGAATAAATTGCTCTTTTTCACACATTTTTTGTGTACACTTTGCCACAACTTTAGGTGCAACAAAATCCATACAAGCATATTTCAGGGAATTATTATTTCAAAGTGCAATTCTATTATCCGTGACGTCACATACTCACTGTTCTCGCTGTATGCGGTTCGTTCATTTCCCCATTCTTCGCCCATTCATTATTTCTCATATTCATCACACATCCACTCATATCCTTTATTCGTTTCAGTGGAAACGAATGTGTGCATTTTCCATTTATAATTACATGGAATCGCTATCACGGACAAAGATGAACTTTCTATCTATATCTATGACGCCTATCTATGTTTACTTAGTTGGTATTTTCTAATAAATCTCCCACAATTGCTAGTGTAACGAAAATCCCATTCGCAAACCGAAAGTTCATTTCGCTTACAGCCCAATATCCCGGTATTTACCTACGGCTTCCGGCTATCTCGTACCGGATGGAAGCGATCGGTGCCTGTGGGAACATTTCCACGGGATATTTTCAATAAAACTGTTTAATATTTATACATACTCCTATTCAATTGGCGAGATTAGAAAAGATTAGATTGAGTACTAATGGACGCCGCAGCTAATCGTACCAAGTTTTATCAAACTCGATTCAGCTGTTTTTAAGTCAGAAATATAGGAAGAAATCCCCTGATAATTTAGTTACCAGATTTTTAAGATGAGGTGAGGCTTCACTTAGTGATGGCAAACGAGCATGCTGCTCCTCCTATCCGCTTCCGTGACAACTGTTTCCAATGTGTTTTTAAAAGGTTTTTAATTAATGAATTTAGTAATAAACTTCTAAAACAGCAACTGCGCTATTTTCAATGGTAAGTAGGTATAATAATGTTGCCATTCAAATTTTATTTGCAATAAATATTTAAAACTGCACTCGTGCCCTCCTCTTTGGACGATATCCACCGTTGTCGCTGTAAAGTACGCCGCCCCAGTAGTACAATAAAATACCGAGAGCTGACGGAAATGTCCAATTTACAGTTTTCTACGCTGTGGCGAAGTTCCGTCCATTGCCTCTGAAGATTTTTCTATTTCTTGTTCCTGATTTTAACTATTCGAATCGTTTTTGTGGCGTGTTAAATGGCACATAATTCCAGGTCACCTTTGCAATATTCTTTTGATTTATTCCCCTAAATGCCTGTATCTATAGACACATTACATAATGTTCTAAACTACAGACTGTTTCTGTAAAAATAACTGTGATCTAGAAAAATCTAAACATGAAAATGAAGTGTTTAAGTAAAACACGCTGGCAACCGATAAACAAATTTATTTTCCTCTTCGTTTTTTGCTGCGACCAACAGACGTTCCACTGCTGGGCACAAGTCTCCTTAGACGATGCGCTTGCCTACTATACTTAACAGTTAGAGAAAAGAAAAAGTAATTAAGATATGTTTAATACTTTAAACTAATATAAGATATTTTTTTTACTAGGCTTAGTCATAGGTAACTCCTTCATGAGCAAGAGCAAATAGCAAGGTAGTCTAGAATGTTCTAGAGCTCAAAAATGTATTTGCATAGAGTATGTCATTGTTATCATTATACTGTGGTATTATTATGTCAGTACTATAATTCTGGTGCTGGGGCCGGTGTTTCAACAGTGGTAGTGATATCTTGAGATGATGATCTTTTGTCCCCAGGGTGGGCAGGCTGGGGCGAATGGGGCCCCTGCAGCAGAACCTGCGGCGGCGGCAAGCAGACCCGGAGGCGGTACTGTTCCCGGGGCAACTGCGAGGGCTTCGGGGAACAGGAGCGCTCCTGTAACTCTTTTGACTGTGAAGGTGGGTTCGCCTGATCTCAAATGCACTGTTAGCGTTCAAGGCACGGGTCAGCCCACAACTAACACAATCTCACATCAATGATCCGAGCACGTATGTAATGTATGCAAGTATGTATCTGCCAAATATTTGCGCCAGCCGGGATTGAACCCTGGGCCAACAGTTCTGCAATCAGGGTCACACTGCCGAATCACTTGGTCGTCTAAACACACATTAATTACAAAAATTTTTCTGATTGTTCTCCTTCCGATCCGCGAAAGTCAGCTATAGGCGAACAGAAGAAAATCCTAGTAGGATCTAGACACTTATTTGTTCAGCAAAGTTATATATTATATTGTTGAGCAAAATATTATATAATACATTAAGACTGATTCATGGTTATCATACAACCAAGACAATATAACTAGAATGAATAGTAGAATAACATTTTGCACCTGTGATATTTTATTTAAAGAGATTTAATTTTTTCCATTGCGAACAATACACGTAGTAAAATAGTTTTCCCACAAATCTGCCTCATATCTAATAAGATTCTCGTGTGCCGCGCCGATAAATTGTGGAACACCAGATGTGGCCTATCTTGCGACTTGAATAAACGGGAATCTTAAGCGAACTGGCAAGTTCCTTTGAGCTCTTAGTAAGTGAGCTCTTTGTAATTTTTGTAGAACAAATTATTCTTACCGGCACATAATACAATTGCTTTAAAATAAATTAATAAGCGGCAGAAACAAGGTAGCCCCAGGCCCGTGTTGCGAGTGGCGGACACACATTAAAAACTTATGTACGAAATACATATCTGCCCCGGCCGGAAATTGAACCCGGGAGCCGCGGGTCTAGAATCATAGTCTGTCACCACCGCGCTACGGAGTCGTAATAACATAATATAATAATTTTAATTTTTTTTACTCTTGAGTATCACGCCACTGATTTTGACGTAACTTTGTCGTGGCCAATACCGCATTTACAGTACAGCACGAGTTTCCATTTAGTATTATCATGCTACCGTGCTTCGGAGGGTACGTAAAGCCGTCGGTCCCGGTGGTTTTTAATGCTGAAAACAGTTGTTGTTAAGCCTTGTCGAAGACCTTCGGGTGTCTTGAGAACATTCGACACTGGGTTGGCGACTAACCCCTCCACCAATCCGCATTGCAGCAGCGTAGTGGAGTATGCTCTAGACCTCCCGCAGGTGCGTCTGTGGGGGAGACCCGTGCCCAGCTGTCTATGGGTATAATTAGCGAATTAGAACTCGAGCTTCTGTAAATGTTCCACTAATTTTTTAATTTGTATTTATTGTTTTCGGAGATATTCAATTTCATGTATCTTAGTAACAGGTCTAAGCGACCGATCAGCGATGTATTCCAGGGTTATTTTAAAAGGAATTGTGTTTCCCAGGAGCAATAAACCCCCTCGCGCCGGGCGCGAGACGCAACTTCCACCCGGCGCAGGCCCGCTGGGGCTCCGTGCCGGACCGGCTGCACGCGTTCAGTCTCAAGCCGAACTCCTACATCTGGATAGCGTCGTCGGAACTGTTCGCCGCGGGGAACACGTTCCCGAGGGAGTTTACGCTGTTCATCTCGCTGCGGCTACGGCCAGAGGTTCGTTGACAATAACATCGAGTCATTCCTCGACAACGGTGACGAGCGGACCGGGTTCAAACCCCAGCGGCACGCACCAATGACTTTTCTAAGTTATGTGCGATTTAAGAAATTAAATGTCACTTGCTGTAACGGTGCAGGACACATCATGAGGAAATCTGCATGCCTGAGAGTTCTTCTAATGTTCTCGAAGGCGTGTGAAGTCTGCCAATCCGCACTTGGCCAACGTTCAGTACCACCCATCCGCTGACGCCCATGACTGACTTTGAACAAGACTTTGATAGTTCTATGTTTACATTCCATGTAAAATAGGTGGTGAGATTGACTAAGAGCAACTACTGAGAATTAGAAAATCCCAATAATCCTTTGCGTGGATCGAACGCTGGAGCCCTAGATTGCTGTTGCGCTTACGACCAGTTCGTTAACCCTGAAAATTACGATAATTAATTTTTTGAAAAAAAAAGAACATATTTTATTTTCTACGACGTCACAATAGTTATAAACGAAAAGAGAAAAATAGATATGAGGCTATAAACACACTGGCAGGTAGACTTGTTTTTTTCTTTTACTGAATGACTCTCTTATTCATAACAAATTAGTAACCCTATTTTAGCTATAGTATAGTGTTTTGTCTTTTTTATTCAAACTCAATTCATTTCTTGACTTTGACAAAAGGTGATAAAATACTTTAAAGCTATAAAAGGCTTATTAATAAGACTCTAAGACTTAAGTCCCAAGTTAACTTCAACTGAAAATCTAGATTGCTACTTTAGATCATTTTTCCAGCGGTAATTCTCTCTGTTCTCTAAAATCTTTTGATTTTTATTTCACTTATTTGTTAACTTTTGCTTTAATATAAGAAAGAAGATTGCTACCACTAACTGGAAGACTTGGATAATCAATTCCATAAATATACGATACGCAAATTAATAAAAGATCAGTTTGCATTCAGCATGAGTTAAAGTGTAAGAAATTCACACAATTAACGGGATAAGAAATTCCCATAAATACATGTTTTTAAATTGAGTAGTACTAATACGCTAAATGTTTCATTTTAATTAAAAAAAAAATTAATAAAAATTCCTGCATAAAACTGTTCGCATAAAGGTATCGCAGGTCACCTCACCTATATTTTAATTTTGACTGCAAAATATAAATAATGGGGTTGAGTAAAATCCTGCACAGTATAGTCAACTATAATTTAAACCTGGCAAAAATAGAAAAAGAAAAATAGTAGCAATAATTTTATTCTGCGTCGTGCCTACTCTGTATAGTTCATAGTCACAAACACGTTCGAAGCACTGACAAAACTTAAGTTTATCGTCCGAGCTGCACCTCCCTAATTTGTGAACTAGAATTTGCCAATTGAGATTTAGAATTTCAGTCTCCCAAGGAAAAGTTACATATTTTTTAAGAAATAATCCAAACACAAATTAAGCTCACGACCACGCCAAAGCTTAGTAAGTAATTAAGTAAACAGAATTTAATTAATAATTCAAGAACGCTTTGTAATGTATTACTTTGAGTTCGGAGAATAAAATAAACTTCGCTCTTAGTAAATACGCTTTGTAATTTTAAGTGATTTGGCTCCGTCCAAAGTTGCGTTTCGGTCGCTATATATTTTTAGATAAAGAAATAAATTAAGGTACTCGTAACAATATAACTTATGAATTTCGACTTATTATTATTACTATTTGTATTATTATTATTTGTTTGTTAATCTATGGCATTTTACTGACCAACTATAGAAAAATAGAAAGATTGTTGATTAACATCCATTCTCGCTCATTTTCCTACTTCCATCCGTTAATTTACAGTCGTGTACATCGACTTCTTTCCATATAAAAATAATCAATAGATCCATCATTCCGTTGGAGCGGAGAAGAACAACAAATCTACAGACCAACAAACACAATTTCCCATTTATATTATGTGAGGATGTTATAGTTCACTGCTTTTTTTGTTAGGTATCCAAGAAAAAACAAAATAAAGAAAAATATAGAATTTTATGTGCTCATAGATGATGGCTGACTGACTGACATATCAACGCAGGGCCTAAACTATAAGGGTTAGAAACTTGAAATTTTGCTCAGGGGTTTCTTTTATAACGTAGGGGAGCACTAAGAAAAGATTTTTGAAACTTCAGCCCCTAAGGGGATAAAACGGGGGTGCAAAGTTAGTATGAAACTTTGCCGTTTTTGAAGTTAGTGAATGTCTAATTCCACGTGAGCGAAGCTGCAGGGGTCCACTAGTGGTAGTATATGCACATAGATAGGAGTAGATTAGCTTATTATACCGTTAGAATTCAAACTTATCAATATAATTTTATATAATTATTTTATAACTTGAAAAGCAGTTAAATACCATTGATTAAAAGTATAATTTGTTATTCGTATAATTTTAGTCAATCATATTAAAATTATACTAATCCATCTGTAAACAATTTCAAATTAATATTACAATATTAGTTGGAGCCTAACTACGCTAAAATGTTTGTTGTGTTCCAAGTAAATATAGGGAATAAAATTAATTTTATTGGCTTGAATTTTAATTTAAAATCGCGATTATTAAGTATCGGTTTCATATTTACGTTGAATCTACTGCGTAATAATAAAACTGACACGAAGCACCCTTTATACACATATTTTACACTTTCAGGTGTAAAAATAAAGTCGATATGATGTTTTGTAGTTTTTATCTATGTAAGAATGTATGTATGTATGTATTTAAAAAATATCTATATACTCGTATGTATATCAGTCTCTGACACTCATAGTACAGGCTCTGCCTTGTTTGTGAGAATGTTCGTGATATATATTTTTTTTGTTCAACAAAAATATACAAAGTCATTGTGTCGATGACTGTAGTTGAGGTAGACTGCACTACGCTCACATCACCTCTTGAAGCATTTACTAATCGGTACCATATTTTCTCGATTATCAAAACTATGGTACATCCAATATATTTTGTTGGAATAAACACGCCGTAATGGAATCATATTATAAAAAATCAATAATCTTTACAATCCTAATTTCATATTCCTCCTAGCGCTTTGTTTCATAAAAACGGTAGGCAACTTAATAACCTTAGTCTATGAATATTAGCTTTAGAAAATTAGGCCGGCTTAATATACTGATAACTCGGAATAGTGGTTTTATTAAAGACGCTAGTGTATTATTAAAATACTAATAACATAACTATGGCGTTATTCTGAACGCCACATGTGAAAATACCCTAAGGTCGCTTCTGAAATTAAAAACAGACAACAAGCGGCGTAATTGAAAACCTTTTATGAAATGAGCTATTTTGTAGACGTCTCGCTTTTAATTTAACCTAATTACTTACATGGTCATGATCACGATGTATTAGGTAGAAATGGCAGGTTTTAAAACTGCGAACTTAAAATAGGATTTGCTTGCCAAATAAGTAAATAAATATTGTGCAATGACGTGAACGAATGGAAAATAAATTACCTAATCTGAACATTAAGACTTCTTTCGATTAAAAATTTTAAGATATCGATATATAATATTTATGTATAAAAATTTTAAGATATCGATATATAATATTTATGTATAAAAATTTTAAGATATCGATGTTTATTATCGAAAATACTATTTTATAAATTATAAATGACAAAAAATTATAATTTAAAAAAATATCTGAAATACGATTTAAAACGGGTTTCCAGCTCGTTCTTGGTGCAGTTGTAAAAATGTTATTTATAACTGATTTCACAGATTTTTACTTACCTAAGCGAAAATAACTTGCACAAACGAATACCTACTCTTCTTTTAATCCCTTTCAATATTGTGTTTCTAGGTATTTTCTTTCTTTGTCCGCTTCCCTTTGCCCAGCGGTAATGAAACAGGTCCCCAATTTACCCAAAATTACCCAATTATGTAATTGTTCCCGTAAAAAGATAATCCCACTGAATTTGACGTTCATTTAGATACGGAATGTGGGTACACGTTTTGTATGTAAATGCGTCCCTCAAATCCTTATGAATTTTGTAAAGATAAAAAGATGCTGTTCTATTGTTATTTTACATTGTACAGACATAGTTAATACATGTATACAATTTATGTATTACAGTTTACTGTTTATTGCTAACATTAGTAATAATAACAAACTAAACTATAAAAATTACATTTACAAAGGAAAATTTGAATATTAATTTGTCTTTTGTGATAAAAATAGGTGTCCTATAATCGTTGGTAAAAAACCTACGATTTTAGATTTACAATAGAACATAATTTGGAATTACTTGGGTATATGGAATAATTCAATTTCTTCAGTAAATGATATCTTAGTTGATGCAATAATAAGACTTACCTATTTTTATATAAAATTAATGACTACTTGAACGATAGAAATGCTTGGTGCGATGTATCTCCAGCTCCACTTGTTCAATAATAATG